>CANXYC010897874.1:0-21584 GCA_948193065.1 Aleurites moluccanus | reverse complement strand
TAACAACCCACCTTTTATTAGAGACAAAGGAATTGGACCAGAAAGACGATTGTTAGAGAAGTTGATAGAATTTGGTAACAACACACTGAGACTTTCTGGGACATTTCCAGTCAAGAGGTTGTTGGAGAGATCAAGAACATTGAGAGATTTCAACAAAGATAGTGATTTGGGGATGGAAGAATTCAGCATGTTGCCTTGCAGCATCAGTACATTTAGTTTCATCAGAAAGCCAATTTGAAAAGGTACTGGGCCAGACAAGAGATTATTGCTGACATCAACCTTTACCAGATTGCTAGCCCCAGAAATTTCAGGAGGTACAACTCCTGATATCTTATTGCTTTGCAAGAACAATTCTGACAAGTTTCTTGCAGTTCCTATTGTATTTGGAATTGAACCGCTAAAATTATTGTAACTCAAATCAATGATTGAAAGATGGGGTAAACTTAAAAGTCCTTCTGGTATTTGGCCCTCCAAACGGTTGTGACTTACTCGAAACCGTAGAAGAGTCTTGCATTTTGCATAACTATCAGGTAGCTCTCCAAAAAACATGTTATCCAAGACGAGAAAATATAACAGTTTACCTCCCTTGCAAACTTCTGCAGGTAATGGGCCCGATAGATGGTTCTCTGACAAGTCTAGGACAAGCATAGCTGACAGCTGCCCCAAGTTTTGTGGAATTTCTCCTTTAAGAGTGTTGTCATAAATTGATAAAATACGCAAAGTTGTTGAATTGGCAATAGCACTTGGGATTTCTCCTGTAAGGCTGTTGTTGTAAAGCTGCAGAACTTCGAGCTTGGGAAGGCGGCAAATAGATTCTGGAATGTTTCCGGTCAACTTATTGACTGACATGTCCAAATCCACTAGCTCTGTTAAATTTCCAAGTTCTTCAGGTATCTTTCCAGAAAGGTAATAGTTATAGTAGAGCTCAAGCTGTTTCAAGTTCTTCAGCAATCCAATTTCTGCTGGAATTGGGCCTGTGAGCAAATTCCCACTTAATTCCAGATCAATAAGGGAAATCATGTTGCCTATTGATGCAGGGATTGGACCGTACATCATGCATGTCGTCAAGATCATCGATTTAAGCTTTGTTAGTCTGGAAATGTTCTCCGGCAGTTGCCATAAATTGAATTCCACATTTTCATTGAAGTCGAGCAACTCAAGATTGGTTAGATTAGTCACTGACATTGGAAAGTCGCCTGTGAAGCTGTTGTACGACATATCAAGTATTCGGAGAGATCTCAAAGGTGAGAAATCAGGAAGCGTTCCACTGAGATACAAAGTACTCATATTCAGCTCTTCCAAGAGAGAGCAATTGATGATGCTGTGAGGGAAACCACCATGAAGTCGGTTGTGGCCAATTCGGAGAACACGCAATTCTGGTAGGTAAGAGCATATACCTTCTGGAACATGGCCAGAGATTGACCAACCAGTCATTTCAAGTTTTTCAACATACCCTCGATTGTTGCAACTAACTCCTGTGAAATTGCAGTAAGATTTCCCACCAGTGACATCCCAGTCAAGCAAGGCATTTCCTGACAAAGAAGTTTTCATTAGATTGAAAAACTGAGACTGGTTCACTCTGCTGGCTTGCATAGTGTGGATTAAAGGAATTAGTGACACGAACAGGAAGAAAATAAATTTATGAGCCATTTGAGAGAGAGAGAGAGAGAGAGAGAGAGAAAGAGAAAGGATGGGGGGTGGAAGTTATTTAGAATTGTTGTTGCATAGAAGGAGATGAGGAAGCAGAGAAGTATATCAATGAAATGATTGAGGGGATCATTGGGTGCAGCAGTGAAAGCCTTGATGATGAAAAAGCAAGTTCGTGCAATTGTTCTGAAAGAGATAGAGAGCTGCATATCTTTGCTTAAAGAGGCTTTATGTTTATACCCCACTAACTAGTGTTTGAGAATAACATGAGTGCAAGTCCTTTATCCTGATAAGATGTTCTGAATAAACTGCATCTCATCCTAATTACTGTATGATCTTGTGACTGGGACCTCCTGTGATCAGTGTCTTTCTCTTGGATGGCCACAGCTCAAAGTTTATCCTTTGACCATCGACTACTGTGCATCTATGTCCATGCTGGTATTTATCTCTTATGATATTTAAATTGATGAATTCCTTTTATGTTAGCATGTTAATAAGTACTATGTTAGTGTTGTATTCTCCTATCAAGTGCGTAACAAGATAGCTTTTCAATTTTATATGCTGTAGAAGGCACTTTTTGTAATGCTAAGGGCCCGTTCATTGTCATTTCTTCAGTTAATTTCTATCCAAACTGAGCTGAACTCTTATTTGTCTATTAGTTATTTGTCCCTTGTTTAAAAGGTCTATGAAATAGGCAGACTCAAACCCAATATATTAAGTATGATTAACATTTTTTTTTTCTTGAACCAGAAATAAGCAGTGACCTCTAGCATTATAACGTAGCATAATTAGCTTGACATGGTAATCCTAGGAGGGTCAAATATTAGTTTGAGTTTACTTATTGTGTAACATTTTCCACTCTATTAAGACAATTCTTGTCTGCCCAACAAATATATGGCAATATTTCCTTAGTTTAGACCATCTTAAGCCAGTTAGATTTTTGCCTTCAACCATCACATGTGCCCTGTGTTTAAAGTTTTGTATTAAGTTTTTTTTTTTTCACCATTTCTTTTTCTTCACATTCTTGGTAAATGGAGGATGGTATTATAAAATTCTTTATCAGGTGGGGACACATAAGAGGGAATAATATTCTATCATATAGGATCGTGTTGGGTTATTTCCATTACAAGGGCAGGAACTATATTCCAAAATAATTGCTTTCTTAATAAAGATTAAATCATTAAGCAAAGCTAGGTACATAAATAGTACAGTAATATATTATTATCATGATGATCTAAATTGTCCATGTAGGACCATCATTACTGAAACTTGTCACTTAACTAGGAATAAAATTGTTAAAACTGCAGAGTATTTTCTCTACCTATCTCTCTGTTTGGATCTGGTAAAATACAGAGGAGAAATGGAACTGCTACAAGATGGGGATAATTTTTGCATAGTTTTTGGGGTTAATGGACCAAGAAATGGTGTCTGAAAAATTACACAGATGAAATGTAATTTGAGGTTGATAGAAACTTGTTAAGTATTCATGAAAGCTAAATTTGATTTTTGTCAAACTTCATGTTACATTAATTGGCATTGAAATTTTGTTTTTTGGATTGCTTTTACTAACATTGTTGAAGCCTTCTTCTTGGCTTCCTATTTCCAAACTTAGCCTTCAGGAGGTTGAGCTTGCTTTCATGGACCCCAAACCTGGGTCTGAAAGAAACCTGACTGAAAGAGTATTGTTTTGACTAAGGACTATTTTGTTAATAGAAACACATGCGAGAAATTATTTAATTTATTTCTCTAAAGAAATGATGAATTTGTTAATTAAATTATATATGAAGGACTAAAAAGTAATTTGACTTTTTTTTGCCTTTACTACTGTTACTTTTACAATGCATAGAAGTGGAAGACACTCACATTTCTATTGGGTAAGTACATACTACCTATGGAAAATACTAAGATAAGTTTTTTGCTTTTTCATTTGAAAGAAATGGAGGCTTTTAGCCTTTTACAGTTAGGGGTCAGTCCCTGAATTTTTTGGTCCCACATTTTGCCCAATGTGATACATAAGTTTTTTTCTTTTTAACAAGAGATGCTTTAGTAGAGGGAAATGGGCCATAGAGTAATAGCCCAAGTCATTGCTTAGCCCATCTGTTTGATTTTAATGGGAATCTCTGTAGGATAGAAGTGCTCAATGATGAAAATGCAAAGCAAAGATGCCCCACTCCTCTCTCAAAAAGCATTTGGCTGTTGATTTGATTTTGGGCAACTAGGGATTAAACAATTTTGTTTATTTCTGAGATGCCAATTCCTTACAGGTTGCTTTTGCTTTACTGCTTTTACCGACATCTTCTTTTGGAGGGGCTAACATGCGCCTGAATCATGGACACACAATAGCAAGTGCTCAGCTGAAAAAACAAAAATAATAATTTGGCAATGACATTGGCATTGGCTTTTTAATTAGGGAAAGCTAATTCCGCCAATAATGCGTAGTCTAATTGATTAAGGTTAAGAGAAAGACCAGAAGATTCAGATTAAACTTTATTGTTGCATATGAAATTTTTAATTTATTTGACTTTCTTGTAATATTCGTCAATTTGATACTTCAGACATGTATTTTGCATTGTATATAACATATCTTAATGAGAAAAAAAAAGCTAATTCTCATTTTAAAAAGTTTATACTAAATCAAACTTGTAATCAAGGGCTAAAAATTGGCCATTCACATCTTATCAATTGATTTTCATGTTGCGGCAAGTAGAGATGGGAATAGAACGAAAAATCCTCATTATCTATAGGAAATTTTTATTATTTGTTAAGATTTATTTGGAATGAAGTTAAAATTTTTCGATTTATCATTTCATGGAAGTGAAAATAGAGAGTATTTCTCTCTCGTTAGTGGAGACCAGGTGAAAATGAAGAATGTATTATCGGTCTCGCGAGGATCTCTGTCTTCATTCGGGTGGAGACCTGATATTGTAATTATATAAATAAACCTAATATAATTACTTAATTACCCTTATATATATAACATTTATATATTATGATTTTTATAAAATAAAAAAGTAAAAAGTCTAATTTTTTTTTACTAATTATAGAATATTTTTAAATATTTTAATTAAAGGGTTAATTACTATTTCTCCCCTGTAAAATGACCTAATACACTAAGTTTCTCCTTACCTTTCAAAAATATACCAACTCCCCTTAACGAATGTCCCGTTATACTACTACACCCTTTCGTTTAATTTTACCGTTAGTCAACCCTAAAATGGTCAATAATAACTGTAAAAAAAAATAGAAATATCATTACATTTTATTTTTAATTAATTACATTCTATTTTTGCTTTAAAAAATATTTTTTAGGGTTAAAAAAATTATTTTCATATTTTTTGATAATTTTTAAAATAAAAAATAAACAAAAATATTTTTTAAAAAATATTTTTTATTTTTTTATTTTAAAAAATAATTTAAGAAGAAATTAAATTATTTCTTGTTAAATTTTTTAATACAAATAAAAAATTTATTTTCATGTTTTAGACAAATTTGAAAATAAAAAGTAAAAATATTTTTTAAAAAATATTTTTTATTTTCAAATTTTTATTTTTTAAAAAATAAAATAAAAAATATTTTTATTTATTTTATTCCAAAGTTGTCAAAAAATATAAAAATATATTTTTTTTAGCCCTAAAAAAAATTAAAGCAAAAATATAATATAATTAATTAAAAATAAAAGGGAATGACATTTTTATTTTTTTACTATTTTTATTGACTATTTTAGGATTCATTAACAGTAAAATTAGACGGAATATTCAAATATTATGACATTCATTAAATGAGAATTAGTGTATTGGGTCATTCTATAAGGGAAAATCATAATTAATCTTTTATTAAATAATATTGCAGAATATTTTTAATTCATTATGCATATTTACATTTTAATTATATTTGGTTGATATTTTGTGTGGCTAATTTTTATTAATATTTTTTAAATAAATTTATTTATATTTTTAATTATTATTTATAAATTTTATAAATATATATAAATTTAACAATATAAAATTTAAATAAAAAATGAGGATGGAGACGTGGATTAAATTGTCTCCATATATGAGACGGGATGGAGATGTAAATTTTTCACTAAGATGGGGATGAGAATGAAAATGACTCTTCTGCTCCCACCATGTTATGTTGTCATCCCTAGCGGCAAGCCGCATCCCAACACATATTTAGTACCTTAATCTTTATTTGAAGTTTAGAGAATAAGGATGTGTTTTGGGGAAAATCTCGCCAGCATTTTGGGTATATATATTAATATAATAAAATAAAAATATATATATAAAAAATGTATTGATATTTTTTCATTGAACAAAATAAAATAAAAGAATTATAATAGTTAAAATATCTCATTATTTATTAATTGAGTATATGAGATAAATCTTTATATCTTGAAAAATCAATTATTCTCTCTAATTTTTTTATATTATTATTAATTTTTTTTAGGATAGAGAGTTAATTAAAAAAAATTATGAATTTTCATGAAAATTGTAAATTTTTCAGAATATTTTAATTTTGGTAAATTAAATCTTAAAATTTATAATTTTGATAAATTTTATACCTGATCGGATTTTGGTCGAGACTCCGACTGTCGGAACTGATTTAATATTTTTTTATTAATATTTTTATCACGTTAACTCTGATGTAATATTTTTTATTAATATTTTTGTCATGTTAGCTATGACGTGGCAAAAGTTTTGAATTTTTTTAATTCATTAATATTAATATTAATATTATTAATTATTATATATAAATAGTATTATTAATTATTATTTATTATATATTATTATTATTAATTATTACATATTATATGTATTTATTATTATTAATTGTTATATACTATATATTATATATATTGTTAATAATATTATTAATAAAATAATATTTAATATTAATAAATAATAAAATAATATATAGTAATATATAATAATTAATATATTAATATTAAAAATATATGTCTATCAATATATATTAATTAATATATTAATATTAATCAATATATATTAATTAGTATATTAATAAAAATATATTTCTACTTTCTATATATTTTTTATTTTTTATAGATTGATTTATTATAGATATTTATTTATATAAATTTTTATTCTATATCTATTCTATATATTTTCCATTCTATATAAAATAAAAAATATATTTATAAAAATACATATATAAAATATAGTTTAAATAGACTTTAGATAAACTATTAATTTAAATTGTTAAATAATTAAAATAAAATATATTAAATAATGTTAATTTGTATATAAAAATAGAAAAAATAGAAATGAAATGGAACAAAAATATATTAAATTAAAGAAATATATTAATTTTTATATTATTATTATTATTATTATTATTATTTAGACCAAAAAATTTCTTAATAATAATAATATAATATATATATTTAAAATATTTAATATTTATAAATAATAAAATAATAATATTAATGAATTTAAAATTTTAAAAATTTTTGTCACGTCAAATGCTAAAATAAAAAAATATTAATAAAAAATATCACGTCAGTTCTGATGATAATTGGAATCCAATCAGATGTAAATTTTGATAAAATTAGAAAGCTTGTGATTCAATTTTTTAAAATTAAAATATTTAAAAAAATTTATAATTTTCATAAAAGTTCATGATTTTTTTTAATTAATCTTTATTTAAAGTTTAGAAAATAAGAATGTGTTTTAAGAGAAATCTTGCTTGTATTATGGGTGTATACATCAATTCAATAAAATAAAAATATGTAAAGCAAAAAATAATATTGATATTTTTTTATTGGGCAAAATAAAATAAAAAATTTATAATAATTAAAATATCTTATCATTAATTGATTGAATATATGAGATAAATTTTTATATCCGGTATATAAAAAAATTTCCTTATTTTAAAAAGTGAGTTCTCCTTTTTTTTTTTTTTTTTTTTGCATTATTATCACTTTCTTTAGGATAGAATACGTGGATTTGCTTTATAGAGTCAATTTATAATTATAGTTTTGCATAAATTACTATTGGGTTTAATTAAATAGGCATTTCACCATTATTTGAGTGGCAATAGCAAGGGCAATTAGAAGACCTAGAATCTATATTTATTATTTTTTAATCAAAGTCTTGGTCTTGATACCTTATTCTAAATGGAGCATATCTGAAGTGGGAACATATAATATTGTAGTTGTAGGTACTTGCAGTAACATTGTTATTATCGATTTTCAAACTTTCATTAACATGAACATCACTAGATAGATAGTGCTGATAGTCATAATGGTGATTTATTATTATTATTATTATTATTATTATTATCATTATTTCAATAATAATACACCTGCGATAGAAAAAACTTTATGCCCATTACATACCACAGATTTGATGAATTCCATCTTATATATCACACACATATATACACACACTTCAATTGGGCTTTATGTGGCCCATAAAATGGATTGAATGGGCCTAATTGAATACAGATTGTTCATTTTAAATTCCTTGCTTGACTGTATGGGATGGCTAGCCTTTTATTCTTTTTTTTTATCTGATGATTTAGTTGGTTTGCATATGGGTCGTGGCCCTATCTTGAAAATGATACCCGGTTCAATAATGTAGCCTCTTTCCTTATTCAAATAGTCCGCTGTGGAAGCTAAATAGATGAAATTAAATAAATTGAATTAAACTGATGAAATTAAATTAAAATTAATAATTTTATAATTTAATTTAATTTAATTTAATTTATAATTTAAGTATTTTTTTTCGAATTTAAATTAAACCAAACCGAAATTATATATATTATTTTTTAAGATTATTATAATTAAATATATTTGATTTGATTTGATTTTATATATAACCATATATTTTTTTCAATCTAATATTAATTTAGAATTAAAAAAAAAAAAGATAAAATATAATTTTAACCATAATATTTAGTTTTAGCAGCACATTAACCTCTAATACTTTTTGAGTTACAATTTTAATTATAATATTATTGAAATCTGGAAATCTGTTCACTCTCAATTAACTTCCATTCCTAGGCCCCACATAAATTAAAATGTAACTGACAAATTACAATTTAGTCTCTAAAATTTTATCTAATTATAAAAAAATAATTTTTTAAATTAAACATAAAAAATTAAATAAATTAATAATTAAATAAAAAATAATTATTTTATTTTAATTAAAATTAAAATAAATTTTATTTTTAATTAAAATTACTTTTTGTCCAATTAAAATAATTAATTTTTATTTAATTATTTAATTTTCTAAAATTAAAATAAATAAAATTATTTTTTAATTATTTAATTTATTTTCTTATTTTAATATATTTGAAAATTAATTTTATACATTTAATAAAAAAATTATTTAATTAAAATTAAAATAATTAAATATAAATATTTTTTCTTTTTCTTTTTATATATAAGAGACACTTTTAGTTATTTTAATAAAATTTAATGAAAAAATGAAAAAAAAAAAAGTAGATGAAATAGTTAAGTTTATTGGTGTAATCAAAATACAATGATTAAATGTATTTCTTTCTTTAAATATTCTCTTCACGACCCAAATTTAAAATCATGACCGACGTTAAATTAGATCGGAATCTATTCTCACAAATCTAGCTATTACTATAACTATAACTTATGAAATTACATTTGAACACTTAGTCAATTACTTATATTTATCAAATCATCATTTAAATATTATTAACTAATAATAACAACTCAAATAAAATTCATTATAACTAATATTTGAAAATCAACTAAAACACTCTCAAAAAAATTACTCATAACTACTTTTAAGACAGTGGCTTGGCTTTGGAAGAAAGAAAGAAAATTTTGCCAAAAGAAAATCATAGATCTATAAAGAAACTGAAATTTTGAAGGAGTAAGTAAACCACACGCTCTATGAGAAAATATATAAAGGTAAGGAATGAATCTAACATTTTAGATATATAGATACTAAGCATATATACAATCAGTAACAATAATTCAAATATCAATAATAGTTTAAATAAATCATTGAATACTTTTTTTAAAATTATATAATATAAAAGCATGTAAATATCATATATCACTTATATAAATAATTTTTTTTTATATACTTATAAGTTCACAAATAATTATTTAAAACAAGTAATGGGGGAGTGTTCTAACTGAACACTTTTGTACATATGTGACACATAGACATATAAGGTCTAAAACATTTATAACATATAAGGTTCAGAACTTGAGTTACATATAAATATTCTAGAGTATATACCAGATCATTCCCCACATACCAAATAATATAAGACCGAAACCTAAAAGAAATTCAAGTACTATAAGAGGTTCAAGTTTTTATCTCACCCCAAATAAAAATATCATATAGAAAATAATAAAAATAATAATAACTCATAAACTTATATACAAATAAATTTTAATATCAAAAATTTAATTACAACCATTACGTATACATATTATATATGTATTACAAATAAATTTATATCTTATACAATTATTAATATTATATTGCTTGCCTTCCCCAACTTCTAATTACAAACAAATTCAATTAATTTATTTATATAAAAATCACACACATAAATATTAAATTATTACAATTGAACTTTATATATTCTTTCACCTGAAATCATATAACTTGTAACAAGATTAATCAATTTTTTAATCACTCAAGTCAACACCTGAATATATACATAATAAATCAATATTTTATAACCTAAAATGCCAAGAATATATACAATTAACATATGCAAATACAATACTAATAACTTATATGTAATATATGCTTAAATGTAACTTAAAATACAAATTATTTTTAATAAGCTCATTATGGTAGTAAATATATTTTATAATACAAAATATCATAACTTTCTTCAAATTAACTCAAATTTTAACACCAATTAGCTAACATATACATAAATATAAGTTTAAAAAATCTCTAAATTTAAAATCTATTTGGATCTCCAAATATCTATCTAAGTTTGACTATACAGTAAGCTGTCTTGATATTGATAGTATACAAAACTTAACTTATAAATCTATCTTTCATAGCTTTAAAAATTATACAAAAATTTTAAAATACACTAAACATATCAAGGAACTAATTCTAAAAAATTCAAATCAAAACGATTTTATTTGGCATTTTGAAGAATTCATGTTTTGGGGCTGTCCTGAATATATTTTCTTATCAGACGGTCTATACAAATCATACTATAAAAGGCAATACAACCGTCGAATCATTTTAAAATTTAATACACATATATTAGACATTTATTTCTCAAACATATCAAAAATTCACTATAAAATATCTCTCCAATAAAAATTTATGTAATTTGAAATTTTTAGTATAACTTAAATGAATCCAAACTCATCATTCTCAATTTACAAACCCTAAATCTTTTATATTTTTTAATTAAATCAATTGAAATTTCAATTGAAAATAACTCTAGTAATAATAAAATTCAAAAATATATTTTTATTTAGTTATTCATCATCATGTTACACAGATAAATTCTCAAGACTTAATCAAAACCTTTAATAATTAAAAAATCATAATAATATATATACAAATTAATTATAAAATATTAGAAAAATTGGATTATCTCTTATTTCCAAAAAAAAAACTCCAATAATTTTGAAGAAATTTTCAACAATTTCATAAATTCAAGTCTGCTGTTAGTTTTTTTTTTTTTTTTTTCTCTCTGCATTTTTTCTTTTCTTAATAACTGTCACTCTAAAAACTAACACTTATATATTACCAAAAAATAATAAAAACCATAATCCTTAATTGCTCACTAATCTTATTTTTAACTAATTTAATCAATTTAACCCATAAATATCTTATTTTATAAATAAATCATTAACTCTATTTAAATTATACTATAAGCACAACATTTAATTATATATCATATAAATTCTACAAAAGTTTAATTAATTATAATTTATGTAAAAATACCAAAATAGTCTTAATTCACTATAAATATAAATTATACTTAAAATAATCCAAATTAACTTCATATTTCATATTTATACATTTAACTCTCACTTATATTTCATAATTTGAATTTGGCCTACATATACACATAAAATATCTAAAATATTATCAACAGAAAAATTTGGGTTTTCACATTCTCATTCTTAAAATATTGTCATTTTTTATATATATTTTCTTACTTTTTGATTTAATTAAAATTAGAATATTTAAAAATATATATGAATAATTTTATATATAATATTCATACATAATTTTTTTACTTATTTATTATTTATATATATATTTTTTACTTATTTATTATTTATATATTTTAATTTAAAATAAAAATAAATAAAATTACTTTTATTTAATTAACATAATTACTTTCAATTTAATTATTTAATGTATTTTCTTCTTTTTGTATATTTGATTAAAAATATTTTTGTATATTAAAATAAATTTATTTTATTTTATTAAATATGCAAAAAATAATTTTATTTAATCAAATATATTAAAATAAGAAAATAAATTAATTTTAATAATTAATTATTTTAATTAAATAAAAATAATATATATTAATTTTAAATTAAAATATACAAATAAATAAATATGTATGAATATTTTGTACAAAAAATTATTTATATATATTTTAAATATTCTAATTTTAATTATTAAATAAAAAATAAGAATATATATATATATATATATATATATATATATATAAAGAGAGAATACGATGATATTTTTAAGGATGGGAGTATTTACTTCTTGTATTTTAATTTTTTCAATAAATTTGCCTATTTTGTCTTTTTTTTTATTTTTTTATTAAATTTTAGTAAAATAATTAAAAATGTCCCGTATATATGTAAAAAAATAAAAGAAAAAATATTTATTTTTAATTATCTTAATTTTAATTAAATAAATTTTTTTTTATTAAATATATAAATTTAATTTTCAAATATATTAAAATAAGAAAATAAATTAATAATTTATTTATTTTAATTTTAGAAAATTAAATAGTTAAATAAAAATTAATTATTTTAATAAAAATAATATTTATTTTAATTTTAATTAAATAAAATAATTAATTTTTATTTAATTATTAATTTATTTTATTTTTTGTATATTTAATTTAAAAAATTAAATTTTTTGTAATTAGATAAAATTTTAAATACTAAATTATAATTTTTCAATTACTTTTTAGTTCATATGAGGTTCAGGAACCAAAACTAACGGAGCAAGAAGACAAATTTAAAATTGTATTTCAAAAAATATTAGAGTTAAATGTGCTCCTAAAGTTAAATATCATGGTCAAAATTATACCTTATCCCTTTAAAAAATATCATCCATAAAAATTAATTAAAAATAATTTAATTCTTGAAAAATAATACAAATTTTAGGTGTGCTAATTAATGAAATAGATAAATTTTGGGTTGTACAATAATGAATTATTTTTGAAATTTTTTTATAATCGATATTTTATCAGTATTTTTTCTTAAATTTATAATAAAATAATGACGATTTATAAAAAAAAAATCTTTGGTTTGAAATTGATAAACGAAGGTATTTAAATCGAACTAAATCGATAGTTTGATTATAATAATAGTTCAATTTGATTTAAAAAAAATTTAAACTGAATTTATTAATTTAATTTGATAACGACCTTTTAAATTAATTAAACCAAATCAATATCACTCTTACAAATAGTTATCTTGGTGGATTGGATGCAGCTCTTGTGGATCCCAACCAATACAAAAGGCTGCCTCAATAATAAAACGAGCCTTTTTAAAGTACATTTTATTCTAGATGTTAAGAAAACTGTCACAGTCAAGTGTGAAAGTTAAATCGATCAAATTGAATTAAATCGATTAAATTAAGTCAAAATTGATATTTTCATAATATATTTGGTTTAATTTAATTTGAAAAATAGAGAAAAATAAAATTCGATTTGATTTGCAGTTTGAATATTTTTTTTTTATTTCAAATTGAATCAAACTGAAGATATATATATATATTATTTTTTACTATTATTATAATTAAATATATTTAATTTTATTTTATATACAATCACATAATTTTTTTAACCAAATATTAATTTAAAATTTAAAAAAATATCATCCATAAAAATTAACTAAAGATAAATAAAAAAGAGTCTAATTTTGGAGAAAAAAATATAAATTTTGAGTATGTTAATTAATTGAATGGACAAGTTTTGGATTGTATAATATTAAACTATTTTTTAAATTTTTTTATTATCGATATTTTATTAATGTTTTTGCTTAAATTTACAATAAAATAATGATGATTTATAAAAAAAAAAATATTTGATTTGAAATTAATAAACTGAATCAAATTAAATTAAAATTAACTACTTGATTATAATAATGATTTGATTTAATTTGAAAATTTTTTAAATAAAAAATATTAATTTGATTGAATAATAACCTTTTAAATCGATCAAATCAAATCAATACTACCATTAATCCTAATATTAACTTATTGTGTTTGACTTTGAACTTCAAAAATCAAAAGTGATCAATATATGATAATGAAAATGAAAAAAAAAATTAAAAATGAGATATTGGGCTATAATTTTAAAAACAAAACTATTTTGTCATTGAATATAAAAAAAGAAATTATTAAATAGGTCAAAATTATATTTTTCTTATTCATAATAGAATAGACTCCTGTAATTAGAGTGAAAATAAATATATATATAAATTTATTTTTATGTAAATAAGAAGACTATATTCATACAATATTTAATAATTTTTTAAAAAGAGTGAAAAAGAATAATATGGTATCAGTTGAAGGGTTCATAATTAGGGATAATTTTAACTTGATCCGATCCGACTCAACTGAAGGGTAATATCCGATCGTTTAGTAAATGAGATGGGACATATTTTTTTATTTATACTCGTAATAGGTTCGGATAATGATAATACTTGACCCGATTATATATATTATATATATTTTTATTTTTTTAATATTTTATTTATATATAATTTATATATTTTTTTAAATTTATAATTATTTTTTATGTAAAATATAAATTATATTGTATGGATATTTGAAAATATATATATATATTTAAAAAAATATATATATATTCGATTCGACCTGACCCACTTCAATTCGAAACAGGACGAATAGGGAGGTGAGTATTTTTATTATTAAATGAATCGAATTTAAATTTTATGAAATCCATTTTAAAACAAATATGTTGTTTTTTCTACTCGTAACATGAGCCAGCCTTTGCTTTGTGAGATTTTTTTGTTTGTCTTTTTTTTTTAATATATATATATATATATAAATGAGTAAAATGTTAAAAAATATTATTTAAATTAAATTTTTTTTTTTTGTTATAATTACATAATATCTAAACTCATGAAGTCTTTCTTAAAAAAAAAAATATTAGGTTTGACTAATCTATATTTAAGTCTCAGACCCACAAAGCGTTTTTCCAATTCTGTTATCGCGTAAAAAAAAAAAAGAAAAAACGAACGTGAGCTAATAATTTTCACTATTTAATGCACCCAAAGAAATAAGAAACATTCTTTGGAAAATCATTAATTTATTAATCACACAGATTGAAATTCACGTTCATGTGAAGGGCTTCCATTTTCTAATATATTTCATTGAATATATAAACAGATAAAGAAATGAAATGAACTTGGCTTCAAAGCATTTGTTTGTTAATTTATTATTTGGCTTGATTGATCATCTAGAACTTCCTACACAAAACAAAACCCATTTGACTTCATTGCTGTTGACCTAACAATAGTTCTATGTTATTCAAGTATATACTCAATTATGGCTGCCTTTTGTATACGTTTTCTTCTCTTATTCTGCACTTGACCCAGTCATAGCTAGGCATCCATTGATAAACAATCATATTGGTTATAACTAACTAGAAATTAAATTTATGCTCTAATAAAAGTCATATTTATCTATCTACCACATCAATACTTAAGATTGGAGGTTTCCTGTGTTTCAAAAATTTTATATTGAAATATGTTAAGATAAACATAAAAAAAAAAAGTTATGATATTGTAAAAAGAGTGAATTTTTTTTTTTTTAGCATTAGTAAGGAAAAAATCGATCATAAGTCTATTATCTAAAAAAATATGTATTTATTATTAGACTATATCTCGTATGCGTATGAAAAATTATGTTAAATTATAAAGTTAATGTAATTAATGAAAACATATAGTATAAATTAATCTAACACATTTGTTTGGTATAAATAAACTAATTTATTTATAATTTTATATTATCATCTTTGGTGTAAATGAAAGCATTTATTTCATTCATAAATTATTCAATTTTTTAAAATTCAATAGAGATAAATTAAATTTTTATCTTTGTATAAAATTAGACACAAGATTAAGAGTTAATCAATAGAAACAAACTACCTCAATAGCATAAGCAAAAAACTTTTGTTGGGAACAAAAAGACCCATTAATTTTATTGGATTTTAATGTTCTAAGTTAACACACACACAAAATAAAAAAAGAGCTCTGGTTCTCTTCATTTTATGGGGTTACACACAAGAAAATTGCAGACTCTTAACTAATATGTTACAACTTACAAGCAATTATAATATGTTACATTATAATACATATTCCAACTAGAAGCAATTTTTCGAAAAAGTTATCCAAGAAATGACTAAGATCTCCAACCTTAACTAGTAGGGAAGACTTAAATGTCAGAATTGAACAGTTCCTTTTTCTTGCTACCGCCATCTTTACTAATCACAACGCTCACCAGCTTACAAGGTTCAGCTTCTTCTAGCATTTGAACTACACTTCTCATGGTGGGTCTTAAAGTTGGAAGTCTTGCAGTGCAGAGAATTGCAATTCTCAGTACGTTAACAGCATTTTCTTTGAAAACTTCTGGAATTCTTGAATCCGCTATACTCAACACTCTTTCTTTACTCTTCAAGTTGCTGGATACCCAATCTACTATGTCTTTATTGTCTCCATACTCTGATTCTATTGGCTTCTTACCACTCACTAGCTCCATTAATACTACTCCAAAGCTATACACATCACTCTTTTCATTGACATTGTATGTGTATCCATATTCTGCAAAAATTATAATTACAATCATTAATGAACAAAACCCACAATTTTTCTCATCAAGAAGAAAATCAGATACGTAAAAAATTCACTTACCAGGAGCAATATAACCATGGGTACCAGCAATTAAATGGGTAGAGTCTTTCCCGCCATTTGCTTGAATAATCTTAGCAAGTCCAAAATCAGCAATTCTAGGTTTCAAGAATTCATCCAACAAAATATTACTAGACTTCACATCTCTGTGAATTATCGGTCTGTCGCATCCATGATGCAGATACTCCAGTCCTTTTGCTGCTCCAACAGCAATCTCATACCTTGTCTCCCAATCAATCTCCATCTTTCTTGAAGTATGCAAGCGATCCCATAAGCTCCCATTAGGCAAATACTCATAAACCAACAGGCTGGAGTCTTCACTGGTAATGCTACAATACAGTTTTACCACATTGACATGCCTTATTGAGCTCAAAGTCTGCACTTCTGCATCAAATTCTTTAGATTTTTCTCGGCGTTTAGCAAGCATTGGGGTCGTGCTCCAGCTCTTTTTCCGGCTGCCAGAATCTGTATTCCATATATGTTTGACCGCAAGTTCTTTACCATTTGCAAGTAGTACTTTGTACACATTTCCAGACCCTCCTTTTCCTATTAAATTATCTTCTTTAATGGAATCAAGAATCTCATCCTCACCAAAGCTCAAAACATGGAAAGACTTCACATCCCAAGATTCTTCCTTTAAAGAACGTTCTTGATCCTTTTGTTTCTTCTTTAAATACAAGAAGTATACAAGAGACAGAATCAAGATTGCAGCACCTACTGCAAGGCAAGCTATGACTGTTCGGACATCTTCAAACATGCCTGATTTCTGCTTACATCGCTGGAAAGTGCTCACCGTTTGGCTGCAAAGGCCAGAATTTCCGTCCAAACTTCCATTATAAGCTTCAATCGACAAAGATTGAGGTATCCGACCAGTTAATCTATTATGGGATAGATCAAGTAAGCTTAGCCTCAGAGATGAAAAGCTATCTGGGATTTGACCGGAAAGTTGATTCTCCGACAAATTCAGAGAATTTAGAGTCGGTAAAGACCCTAAAGAAGATGGGATTTCACCGGAAAGCAAATTATGAGCCATGTTTAGATCACTGAGAGAATGACAAGAGCCTAATGAGTCTGGTATTGAACCAGATAACATATTACTCTGTAAATAAAGGCTACTCAAGTGAATAATATCCCCAATTTTCTCCGGTATCTTGCCGGAAAATTGATTATCATTTAACAAGATAGAAACTAACGATTCTGCTTCCGAAATCTCCTCCGGCAGTTCACCCGATAATCGGTTGTTTCCTAAGAACAATTGCCCAAGAGCTTTGGCGTTCTTAATATTAGGAGTTACTGGCCCTTCAAATTGATTATACTCGATATCGACTATATTCATTTTAGGCAATCCCCAGATTCCAGCAGGAACAGTCCCTGAAAGCGAGTTTTTACTGACTCTGAATCTCTCTAAAGTAGTACAAGTCGCATAACTGTCCGGAATTTTGCCGGTGAGATTGTTTTGGAGCACGAGAAGTGCTTCCATCGTCCCCTGCTTGCACATATCCGGTGGAATTGTTCCCGTCAAGTAATTCTCTGACACATCAATGAAAATAAAATCGGCCCAAGAACCAAGTTGTTGAGGAATTGGACCTGTTAACTTGTTCCTGTATAGAGAAAGATTAACTAATTTCTTGAATTGGCCAAATGCCACCGGAATTTCACCAGAAAGCTCGTTTTCGAATAGTTGCAGAGTTACCAGATTAGTCAAGAATCTCAATTCAGATAAATCGCCTTCAAGGTAATTCATAGACGCGTCGAATTTCTCCAGTTTTGTTAAGTTTCCGATTCCAACAGGTAATTTTCCAGTCAAGCTGTTGTTGTAAAGTTCCAGCTGCCAGAGATTCTTGAGCATTCCTATCTGGGGAGGAATCTCACCGGAAATATTATTATCAGAAAGTTCCAAGTTTATTAGCTCGTAGAGATTTCCAATATCAAGGGGAATTGTGCCTCCGATACTGGAATTTGATAAATAAAGCCAATTCAACTTGGTTAGCTTCACAATCTCCGATGGAAATGGAGTCGGGTCAAATGGATTGTCTCCTAAACTGAGAGTAACAAGACCCGTAATATTTTCCAAAGATTTCCATGGAAAAATACCCGAAAACCCACTTTGATTCAAGAACAAGTGCTGTAATTTATTCAGAGAGGAAAATTCTGGAAATGGGCCGCTAAAGAGATTGTTGCCAAGGTCTAAATATTGCAATTTTGTGCACTTATTCAAATCATTGCTGATTTTACCAGACAAGAAATTGGACCCAAGTGAGAGCTTTTCTAAGGATTGGAGGTTGCAAATTGAATCAAGAGGAACAGAACCAGCTAAATTCTGATTGTAGAGTTCGATTTCTTTGACTGAATTATATAAAGTACATGTGATTCCAGTAAAATTACATTTATGATTTCTTGAATCCCATGAATCAAACACTTTGGTATTTGAATTTTTAAGTGTGTTTTTGAGATTGAAGAGTATTTGAAGGTCATCGGATTTAATAGCAGAAAAAAGGCAGAGAAAACAGAGGAGGAACAGAGAAGAAGAAAAAGAAAAAGAAGAAGAGGCCATTGACATGTTGGCCTGTGAATTAGAAACAGAGGGTCGTTTTCTTTTGAGTTCTTCTTATCAGAGAATAAGAAGAAGAAGAAGTGATTATGCTGCCATTTGTAACCAAGGTGGCGGGCGAGCGATCGTTCACATTTGATCTTATTTCTTGTGATTTGCTTACGGTAGCTATTTAAGGACTATTTTGGCTTCTGTAGCCACCGACAACGGTCATTAATCACTCTTTTCCCCAATAAAGTGCTTTATTTTTTCAAATTTTCTTGTGTTTTGTTTATTTTTCTAGATAGACATAGTTCACTTTGTAGGAAAAATAAAAATAGACATGCAACTAAGAGGATCTGAAAACCCAATTATCAAATTGAGATTTTATTGTCAAATAATATAATTTGTTAATAATAAGTCTATTGAAATAAGCTACTAATATTAATTTAAAAAAATTTAATTTAAAAATTTAAGATCCATTAATAATATCAATGACAAATAATCAAATAATCATAAATTAATTTGTATAATTCATATTTTTTGTTTTCATAATTTTTCTTTATATCATTCCAGTGTTATAATTATTCTTAACTGAAATTAGTTGTTTTTATATTTTTTTAAAAATTTATTTATAAATTAAATCGATTAAATCTTATCATTTTATCATGTTTAATTTATGTAATTGATGAGTTTATTTTTTTTATTTTATTAATTAAAGTCAAATCATTAGGTATTTAGGTTAGATCATAATTAATATATATTATTTTAAAAAACTTCAAATATTAAATTTAATTATCCATTTCTCTATTTAATACACTATTTATATCAACATATTAAAATAGTAGAATTAGCAACATAGTAATATTGTTGTTAAAAACTAATATACAATAATAATATAAAAAAATTACTGTCAAGATGTTTATATATAAAATATTTTTTTATAATTTTTTAATATTAAAAAATAAATTTTTTATTAGTGAAATTTAAAATTTTTTACTTTATTTAAATAATTATAAATCATATAATTTTCTTACAAAAATAAATTGTCACTGTTATAATTTATTTTTATTTTTTTTTGCAACATTTATGATTTCTACGTGTAATAGTATCATATATAATCATTACAAGGATGTATTCTAAATCCTAGGAGCTGCTGCCTGTAGAATTGAAGGTGGAGGATTAGGGCCTACGGAGGGCCCACCCATTTAGACTTGCTTTTCAACGAACTCTATGGTTGTGGTGAGTAAACCCACCTTTATGTCCATGAAGGAAAGGAAGCACTAAGCAGCCAGCAACAACGACTGGCCAATAGGCTATTGAAATGTGCTATGGACAAATTATTTTTTATTTTTTAAGTGGATAAAGTAATTTTTGTATTTCGACAAATATAAGGATATATAAATAGAACAATAAGAAACAACCAAAATTTTTTTTTTTGGCTGTCAATACATCTTATAAAATGAAGCATATAATATATATAGTCATTTAGAATATCAAATTATGTCACCAAACTCATATTTTTATATTGTTTTAATTTGAATGATTCTTCCTTACCAAATAATTAGCCCTAAATTATAAGATAATACTATATGTACTTGGCTTTTTATATTGCCTATAGTTTTGAACTTAATAAAATATTATTATTATGCAACCAAAAAAAATGTAATAGTAGTTGAAATTAATTTTATTTTTCTTTTGTATCGATTTTTCTAATAAGTACTATAAGAATATTTATTAAAATCGATTATTTCAGATAAAATACAGTTATATTAGAAAAATATAAATAAATTAATATAAAAAATAAACTTGATGAAAAAAAAGGAATTGATAAAATTTTATATAGTTACAATCACTATCATCCTAAATAATAATAAGTTATAATTCTTATTTATTTATTTATTTATTTTATTTTTAAATTTATTTATTTAATTTTTTTTAATTCTTAATGAGATAAGGTTAATTATAATTTTTCCATGTAAAATGATTTAATACACTAAATTTTCTTAACTTTTTAAAAATACACTAACTCTCCCTCATGAATGTCATAATACATTACTAGATCTTTCCATCCAATTTTATCGTTAGTCAACTGTTAATCAACCTTACAAAAATAGTAAAAAGACAGAAATATTATTACCTTTAATTTTAATTAATTACATTCTATTTTTACTTTAAATTTTTTTTTAGGATTAAAAAATATATTTTCATACTTTTGACAAATTTGAAAATAAAAATATTTTTTAAAAATATTTAAAAAATATTTTTATTTTATTTTTT
>CANXYC010897709.1:0-19004 GCA_948193065.1 Aleurites moluccanus | reverse complement strand
AGTTCCTGGTGTTACCTTTTGGTTTGACTAATGCACCAGCAGCCTTCATGGACTTAATGAACAGAGTGTTCAAGACCTATTTAGATAAGTTTATCATTGTCTTTATTGATGATATTCTTATCTACTCTAGGAGTAAAGAATAACATGAGGAGCATCTTAGGATCGCATTACAGATTCTAAGAGAACACCAGTTGTATGCTAAATTATCAAAGTGTGATTTCTGGTTAACAGAGGTAGCATTTCTGGGACATGTGATTAGCAGAGATGGCATTAAAGTGGATCCCCAAAAGATAGAAACAGTATTCAATTGGCCCCGACCTACTACAGTAGCTGAAGTTAGAAGCTTTGTGGGTTTGGCTGGGTATTATAAGAGATTTGTGAAAAATTTCTCCAAGATAGTTGCTCCACTGACCAGATTGACTAGAAAGCAATAGAAGTTCCTTTGGAGTGAACAATGTGAGAGAAGCTTTCAGACTATCAAGACATGTTTAACTACTGCTCCAGTACTGACATTGCCTACTGAGGATGGTACCTTTGCTATTTATTATGATGCATCGAGAGTTGGCCTGGGTTGTGTATTGATGAAGGACAGAAAGGTAATTGCTTATGCTTCTAGACAGCTAAAGAAGCATGAAGCAAATTATCCTACTCATGACCTAGAGATGACAGCTGTGATTTTTGCTTTGAAAATCTGGAGACATTATTTATATGGAGTTAAATGTGAAATCTATACAGATCACAAGAGTCTTCAATACCTACTGCAGCAGAAAGAGCTGAATCTGAGACATAGGCGATGGGTAGAATTGCTAAAAGACTATGATTGTCAGATTCTGTATCACCTAGGAAAAGCTAATGTGGTGGCAGATGCATTGAGCAGAAAATTCATCGACAGTTTATCTCATGTGACAGTTACAGAGCAGCCATTGGTACAGGAATTCAGAGAACTAATAGTAGTGGGGTTAACTTTGAATTTTGAGCTACAAGGACAGGAACAAGTACTGATAGCACAGTTTCAGGTTAGACCCTTGTTGTTGGATGAATAAGGAATTCTCAGAATAGAGATGCACAGTTGATGAGAATTATGGAATTAGTAAATAAAGGTAAAGCTCCTAAATTCACAATTAGGGATAATGTATTGAGATGCAATAACATGTTATGTGTGCCTGATTGTGATGGTTTGAGGAAGCAGATTATGGAAAAGACTCATTATGCTCCATATACTATTCATCCGGGTGTCACGAAAATGTATCATGATTTGAAACAATATTATTGGTGGCCCAACATGAAAGGTAATATAGTTAGATTTGTGTCTACCTGTTTAGTTTATAAAACGGCGTAGTTTGTTCGACGAAGTAGAAAAATAAGTGATTTAGCTAGATATTTTTTATTTTTTTCGATTGGGTAACAGTATTAATTATGAAAAGAGAGAGAAAGATAATAGACTTGTTGACTGAACTTTCGCATTGGTTGTTTGTGATTGGTTTGTTACTCAACTGGCAAAATGGCTGCCCTCATTTCTCTGTATTTAAAAGCCAGGATGGAATTTTATTTCTTTTTTCGGTCCTCTCTCCCACGCTCCCTCCCACTCCTCCTTCGTTGACCGTCGTCTCCGCCATGTCTTGGCCGCGCTTTCCCAACCTCTATTATACTTTAATTCTATTTATCATCTACGGCGTCGTTTCTTCAGCTATCGATTTCAATAATCATCGCCGCCCGATGATTATTCCTCTTCACCTTTCAACCCCTAATACATCCTTTCATCGGAAAGCTTTCAGCAGCGACTATAATAGGCGGCAACTCCAAAATTCTGACCTCCCTAACGCTCGCATGCGCCTCTATGACGATCTCCTTTTGAACGGGTGTTTCTTCTCGCTTTCACTGTGTATATATCGTAGCATATGTTTTTTTACTTGCATTTTCACTGATTTTCTGATTCCTTCTCCAGCTACTACACGACGCGACTATTTATTGGGACACCTCCGCAGGAATTCGCTCTTATCGTGGATACTGGCAGTACTGTAACATATGTTCCGTGCTCTATGTGTGAACACTGCGGCTTGCATCAGGTCTGGTCTCTTCTGTTTCGCTTGCTGTGATTCTGTGTAGTATTTTTTTCAATAGCGTATGTATAATTCTGCATATATGTAACTTTGGTTTGTAAAATCTACTTTAATTCTTATTTCATTTAGTATGAATTCCATGAAGTTTTGCTTAAAAGCTTGTGTTGTTGAGACTATGAAAAAAAAAATTCGAAATGGATTTTTAGAATTTCTATTAGGGATAAAGAAAATTAATTCTCTTTTTTTACTCAGAAATTTCAGCATTTATGAGGTTAATCCTTTCTTTTCCTTGATTGAATATCCAATTCTAGTGGTTGCAGATAGAGTTGTTTTATTGGATCCCATTATGCTCAGCTGCTTAAGAGTTTTTATTTGTTGTTATCTAGGATCCAAGGTTCAAACCAGAGTCATCTAGCACCTACAAACCTATAAAGTGCAGCCTCAGTTGTAACTGTGATGATGAGGGAAAGCAATGCACTTATGAGAGACGTTATGCTGAGAAGAGCTCTAGTAGTGGTCTGCTTGCTGAGGATGTCATTTCTTTTGGAAATGAAAGTGAGCTCACGCCTCAGCGTGCTGTTTTTGGCTGTGAAAATGTGGAAACTGGTGATCTTTTCCGCCAAAGAGCTGATGGGATAATGGGGTTGGGTCGTGGCCGGCTCAGTGTCATGGATCAGCTTGTTGAAAAGGATGTTATTAGTGATTCATTTTCTTTATGTTATGGTGGGATGGATGTGGGTGGGGGTGCAATGGTTCTTGGTAGAATTTCTGCACCCCCTGATATGGTTTTTACCCATTCAGACCCTTACCGTAGGTATGCTGCATTTTTGGCATCATGGTTGTTTATTGATTTTTCTTAAGTATATTTTTTAGTGCATCTCACACATTTACTGTAGTTTTTGGATGTCAACAGTCCATATTACAATATTGAGTTGAAGGAACTGCAAGTAGCTGGGAAGAAATTGAAGTTAAACCCAAGAATCTTTGAAGGAAAGCACGGAACAGTTTTGGACAGTGGAACTACATATGCTTACCTTCCAGAAGAAGCATTTCTTACATTTAAGGATGCTGTAAGATATCATGGATCTCGCCTCAATATTCTCTTATTTTAGTTTGTTCAAAAGTCAAGTTTGCAGTCTGTTGGGTTGTTCTTCTTTTGCTTATCTTGTTGTTTTGATTAATGGCAATAGAAGGTACTTGTAGTTCTACCAAGTGGAGTTTCATCCAAACTTCTCAATGATATGTTGAGGCTCAAAAAGAATATGAATGGCATTTATGTCAGCAATGACGAACGAACCTTAATGTGCTGAACAAATCTATAAAATACGAACCCAACCAAAGTTATCATATAGTGTTTTCAAGAATTGTGATGATACGAAAAAAGAAGACATTGCTGTATTTGAGTTTTTCAATATGGCAAATGAAATTAGAAATGGAAGATGGGCACATGTTTGGAAGTACTGTATATCAGTTTTTTGTGTTATGGGTAACACTCCTGTGATGGTGATATTACTATATGTTGTTTTACATCTATATAAGAACCTATGATTAAGGTTTACTAGTTTAGTTCTACAGTGTTATAATTTTGTCATCTCATGGCATTAGTTCATGTGAAAAATAAAACTTTACATATTGTACTGTATTATGTTGACATTTTTGCTTTTGAGTTCCAAGTATTTGCTATATAAGTTAACAGAGGGTTAATTACCCTGGATGGATACGGAATCCATATTTCATAGTCTTTTGACCAGACTTCATGTCTATTCGCTAAACCAGGTTCTTATAGTTTCTATGGCTGGAGTTCTTATTGTAATGCTTTGTTATTGTACTGAATGCAGATTATGAAGGAAGTCCGATTCCTCAAACAAATCCATGGCCCTGATCCAAATTACAATGATATTTGTTTTTCTGGCGCTGGAAGGTGTTGTCTTTGATATGAATATAAATCTTGATGTTTCGCATTTTTTCTTTCACATTTTCTTTGGATCTAAGATTTGATGAATGTGCTCTTTTTCTTTTCTTTTTTAACTAAATGTAATTTAGGGAAGTTTCTCAACTATCAAAAATATTTCCCGAGGTTAATATGGTATTCAGCAATGGCCAAAAGTTGCCCCTTTCTCCGGAAAACTACCTCTTCCCGGTAATTTGACTAGTTCTAGAATTTTTTTTCGACACCCCACTCCCCCTGCTTCATTTTCTCTGATTTCTATTTATTTCCTTCATTCAGATTGTAACATGTGTTTTTTTTTTTCTTTTTTATCTGTTTTCTCTCCATGTCATGCTTTAAAGCATACGAAGGTGAGTGGTGCATATTGCCTGGGAATTTTCCAGAATGAGCAGGATCCAACTACTCTTTTAGGAGGTATTATAATATAGATGTTCACCTTGTATGTCATTGAATTGATTTTTATCATGTTTGAAATCCATACTCTAGATTCTTCTCTATGCCAAAGTTAAGGTTTATTATAACCCTCAACCCCCTAGGTTCTTCTTCTCAACCAGCAAAATGCAAGAACATTGAAGAGGCCTCTCTTACCCCCTTCTTTTGCATTGTGGTTCTTTGAGACAGGAATTATAGTACGGAATACTCTTGTGACTTACGATCGGGAGAATGATAAGATTGGTTTTTGGAAAACTAATTGTTCTGAACTATGGAAGAGACTGCAAGTTCCTGTTGTGCCTGCTCCAGCGCCTGCAGTTTCCCTTGGCAATAATATAAGTAAGGGAATGCCTCCTACGCAAGCCCCAAGTGGCTTGCCTTCTGGTTTCTTTGGAGGTAATTTCCATGGCATATATGATGTGCTTTAAATTAAAATGTGCTGCCTAAATCCTAATAAATTTTTAGCCTATATTGTTGGTTCAGTTCTTATTTTCTTTCTTCATTTTAAAGCGGCTGATCATGGTATTACTTGCTTATAAAATGCTTTTGTGTTGGTGGGATGTGCGTCTCCTGCAATGTTCAATGAATTGACAATTTTCTTACTGAATTGTGCAAATTTTCTCTGCTATTGGACTTGAGCAAGTATATTGTTCTTTGGAATTAAAGAAAATTGGAGCAGAGGTAGGATCTCATATTCTTTTCCAGTCCATGTATATTATTACAAAGGGAGTTTTGAAGCAGGATTTTGGGTAAAAAATATTTATGTTTTTAACGAGTCTTTTAGAGTTCAAGTTTCAACATTTGTATGATTTTTGGTAAAAAATAAAGTGTGTTGTTGTGTCAATGTGTCGTTCCAAGGTATAATTGTCGCAGTTGGTACTACCATGAATTTTTTTAGAAAATTCCTCATTAGTGTCAATATGTCACTGTGGTGGAGATTTACCGTTGTGATTGCGATGATATGCTTCATAAAGGCATATATTGAAAACCACGGTTTGAAATTTGGGATTTTTGGAATTTGCTAAATGTGATCTGAAGATAAACAAATCTGGCATGTCACGTTTCAGCCATGAGCCAAGTTCCTTTAATTTCCACAACTATCCCTTTTGCTTGTGATACTAATTGTCTATGTTTCAAAATTATTCAGGAGGGAAGTTTAGATTTTTGCCTTCCAGTACTTAGCATGCTTTTCTGTCATTTCATTGTGCTTACTTTTGATGCTTTATAATAGATAGGAGTACATAACTATCATGCACTTATGCTCGTTTCATTTCACACGCACTCAATACTTCTGAGTATATGGTCTATGGTAATTGTCATCATCAATAAGCAGTGACGTAGTTTCTCTATTTTTATCTTCTAATTTTCAACATGTTTTGGTTGTGATTTATGCTTAGTTTGAGTTCAGTTAGTCAAGTTTACTGTTGACATGCTTTTGATGAATATTTTATTGAATCCCTAATGTTTTTACCTCCCTACATGAGATTTTAGGTGAACTTCGAATTGGAATTATAACATTTGAAATGTTGATTAGTGTCAACAACTCTTACATGAAGCCCAACTTAACAGAAGTAGCAGAATTCATTGCCCATGAGTTGGAAGTTAATAATTTGCAGGTATGGGAGTTATTTTGCCACTGGGAGTTGTTCTAGATCCTACAGATCAAGAGGGCACTAATCTTATTACTTAGCTTGGATAATTGGTCTTAGACTCTTAGTAATAACCAATTAATAATTATTGTTGGCACTAAATCTAATCCAAGCAGATCAACACGCTGACAAATGGTTCTTCTAATTTAATAATTGACATATACCAGCCTTAGTAGATATCTGAATGAATGTAATTTTGATCCAGTGTTCATGTGTTTCCTTGATATTCAGGTTCACATGTTGAATTTCACATCAGAAGGAAATAATTACCTTGTTAGATGGGGCATCTTTCCTGCGGAGTCTGCTGATTACATTTCTAATACCAAAGCAATGGTAATCATACCATTCTGAGATGATAATTACTGTATATGCAACTTGATCCTTTCCCATCAGTAGATTATAGTGTTGTTAACTAATATTTCATTTTATTGTGTGCAGAACATAATTCTGCAGTTAAGGGATCATCGATTGCAGTTACCTGAGAGATTTGGGAGCTATCAGTTGGTTGAATGGAACATTGAGCCTCAAAAAAAGCCGTATGTTTTGTTATCTTTAAGTTATTTTTGTAGCTTACAATTCGAAATTTTTATTCCTTCAAAATGAAATTAAGCATCCTTCTTTATTGAGTGCTATGATTATAGAAGTGTCAAAATTTGGGCAGGATGATATTGGATGAAACAGTCGGAAGATTGTTTGTGCTAAGAGGTTATGCATGATTTAGATTTTAACCAGTGCCTTGTCTATTGTTTCAGTATTATTATTCTGCATGTTTGTGTATTTAGCATTTGACTATTTTGGCTGTTTGTATGCAATAATAGGATAATGATTTTCTTTGGCATTCATATTTGTCTGCTATGGTATCTTGCAGAACATGGTGGCGGAAACATTTTTTGGCAGTGTCTGTTGGAGTCGTGGCTACCTTGCTTGTTAGTTTTTCCATTATTGGCATATGGATTGTCTGGAGACACAGACAACAATCGCTTAATACATATAAACCTGTTGGTGCTGCTGTTGCTGAGCAAGAGCTCCAGCCATTGTGATCTTAATGTTTTCGGGGGCTAATGAGAGTATAGCATGCACCTAAATACTAATTAATTTTAGACACTACGAATTTTGAGGATGATTAAATTTGCTGCCCTCTATTGTTGTAAAATGAATAGAATTGAAAGAAAGGAGAGAGAAAAACACTGTGATTATATAATTTGTTCTGGATGTTTCGTATGTGGATAGTAACGTGTATCGTATTCATAATGATGAAACATAGACCTAATGAACGTAAAATGTTCATTTTTTTTTTTCAATTGAATTATTAAGATGGTACCAGAGGAACTCGTTACTCATTATCTCATTCTTGGCTTAATTAATCCATAGTTATTGATTCAAAACTCAACTTGAAGCATGTTTGTGAGATTAGCATCGGCACTCTTAATTTGATAAAAATGATTTCATGTCTGAGATTAGCAATCTTATTGTGAATAAATATGTAGCCTTGCTTGGACTCTACTCGAACATACAGTCATGAATCAGACAGACCATTGAGTTGTTCATACATACGCCATTGTTTCTAATAACCATGGTCTGTGAAAATCCGAAAGTCTGTTAGATGACACGGATGATACTCGTTCATTTTGCAGTGCAAAAAATCAAATACATTATTGTTCCATTTGAAGAATTTCCTATGTATAAAAAAAATTGTCAAGCATTTTTTTTTTTGCTTTTATTTATAAAGCAAGCAAGAAAAAGGTGTTCTTTTTTTTTTTATAATTGATAAACTCGGAAAGCCCAACTAAAAGCCAGGGGCATTCTGCAGTGGGGGAAGCGAAACTTGTACCGGCTCAGGTTGCTTGCCCTCCACATGAGCTATTATCATTTTCTTAGAAGGCAATATCATGTTATAATTCCATTTCTCCAATCAAATATCACCAACCGAAAATTCTCCTAGAAAGAGAAAACCGCAAAGGCAATCAATTAATTAATAATCATCCACCTGAAATTTTTAAGGCTCGCAATGCAATTTTCTTTTTCAATTTATTTAATAATATGATTACATTACTACACAAAATGACATAATATTAAAGAAAACAAAAGCAAATATGTAAATTAAATAGTATGGCAAATGAAATATTCTCCTGGTTTTCTTTTCTTTTCTTTTCTTTTTATTAAAGAAAAAAAAAATTGTTTTGCTTTTATTGAGAACAATGGAAAATGGTTATTTACAGGAAATAGTGACAATATTTCCATAAACTAAAACATAGTTATTCCATTAATATTCCAACTTCTACATAACTTAATACTAATATATAATATCCAAACTTATGTGATTAATTTAATTAATTAATTAATTAAGTATATTATGTATATTATAATTCTTTATAATCTAGGATGAAATATTAACCCACTGATCACATGCATGAAAGATGAAACTGGATCTATCAAGGGCACTTGGGCTTGCCCTTAGAGTTCTTCATGTCCCTGTAACAAGGACACTCATCCTTGTTCCCATAAGTCCCAGAGGGCACACAATTGCACTTAGCACAACAAATTCCACAGTACTTCAAGCACCGATCTTGCATTCCTGCTTTTGCACACCTCTCCCCACACTTTGAATCACAGAAAGCTGTCCACAAAATACAATTAAATAATTAATTAGCAACTTTTTTCATGCTAAAATCTACACTAAATTAAACAGATTAAGAAAAATAATTACATGTTTACGCAAGTATACCTGAACCAGCCATTGTAACCTCAAAGAGAGAGGAAGTGAGAAGAAGAGAAAGAAACAAAAGGGTGGCAAAGGGTTGTTGCTTCATTTTTTTGAAGTATATTATATGAGTATGGCTGAAACTGAAAGACGTATGAAAGTGAGATGCGTGAGGAGGTATTTATAGTGCCAAATAGGGGTTGGTGAAGTGAAAACTTGTAAATAAATATCATCTACAGATTACAAATTGTAATGTGGCTTTGATGAAAGAGACAGGGGCAGGGCATTCGATTGCCTGTCTTTACTCTTCAATTTTAGAGAATTAATTTTTTTTTTAATTTAATTAATATGTTTTATAATTTTTAAATATTATTTATTAATTCTTTCATTCATTTAATTAAAGATTTCATTTGACTTAAAAAAAATTTATATTCACTATTTTTTATTTATAGATATTGCTTGAAATTAAATAATATTATTGGAGATGCTCTCAAACAGGTAGCAGTGTTCAACTGTTAATAACTCGGCGCAGTAATTAATGAAAGGAATTTTACTTTCACTTTGGTAAAAAATTGGATGGATACCTGAAATTAGCAATTGTGGTTAAGGTTGGAAGCTAATTTATTAAATTAAATTAAAATTAATGATTTCACACATAGTTATTAGATGAGGCATCTCTGACGTGAGGTTCTTCAGGTGTTAGTCTCTATGTCTCGCAGCGTAAGATGCAGGCGACATAATAGAGACGTACGTTTTTGACAGTAGGTGTGCATCTCTGTAGAGCCGAGAGTGCGCGCCTCTGTAACGTTACTATACAGCTAGGTTTAAAATAAAAAAATAAAAATAATAAGTAATCGAGTTTTAAAAAATAAAGAAACAGAAATTGATAAGTACCAGACAGTCTTCTCCTTTTACTTTTTTTTTCTTCTTGTCGATTTATTGCTGCTCGCCTAAGAATTATGTTGAGAATTTTAATATTTTTATTTGGCTTTTTTTGAATTTTAAAATTAAGAGTATTGTTAAATTTTTGATAGTTTATGACTTTTTTTTTTTTTTTTTTTTATGTTATTGGTATTAGAATATTTAAATAGTTTATTTTATAAGTACGAATAATTAAAATATTTATTTGTCTCAAAATCAACATATATTTATTGATTTTATTTTATTTTTAAAAATAAAATAAATTAAAAGTTCGATTTAATTTATAATTTAAATATATATTGCTTTTTATTATTATTATTATTATTATAAAATATATTTAATTTTATTTTATATACATTCATATATTTTTTTAATTTAATATTAATTTAAAATAAAAAAATCATTCATAAAAATTAATTATAAAAAAATAAAAAAATTTAATTCTTAAAAAGAAAATTAAATGTGCTAATTAATACGAATTGATAATTTTTATGCTTAGATTAAGCAATTTTAAAATTTTTTTATTATTAAATTTTATTAGTATTTTTAAAATATATAATAAAATAATAACGATTTATAAAAAATATTTTTAATTTAAAATTTAATAAATTAAAAATTATCAAATTGATAATTTAATTTTAATGATAATTTAATTAATTTAAAAATTATGTAAATTAAAAAGATTTATTTGATTTAATAAAACTCTCCAGACTAATCATTTATTTATTATTATTATTATTTTTATCTAAGCTTCAGTAACTCTAAGAAGTCTCTCGAAAAAGTTGATAGCACCTGCAGATGATCGAAAATAGGCACCTAAAGCGTCCCATCTCAGATGACCTGTTGGGACCAGAAACTTCCAACCACCGTCCCCCACTTTTAAATTACATTCAAAATCTTAAATCATTTTCACATTAAGTGTTACGAGTTTGATTTTGACCAAATTAAAATTTAATTTAAATAAAATAAAATAAAAAGGTGAGAGAGACAAGCGATAATGAAGCTCATCTGATATGTTTGTACACGGAGTATTCATTAACAGTAGTCTTCGAATTTGTGGAATTTGATGAATTAAGATAATAGATTATCAGATCAGGTGCATGTGAGCTATAGCTAGCAAAGACAAAATTTTGGTGGGATTTGAAGGTTAGTACATAGTTCATCGAAGTGACCCATCACCCATGGCCATGTCCACACCTCTATTTTCTTTCCTTTTCACCGATTTGAGCTAGTTTTCAATGAAACTAGTCTAATATTGCCCTCACAGTCAAAATATATGCATTTGTGAAAATAACATGTTAATGGGTGTAAAGTTTATTTTTTATATTTGATTTGAACTTATGTTGAGTTTAATCAAAATAATTGAATCTGTTACTAATTTGATTTAATTTAATAAAATAAAATAAAATTATTAAATTTATTTCTAATTCTCCATATAATTTATCCATTGACAATTATATATATTAAATAGTTATTTATAGAGGACGAAATTAAAATATTAAGATTAGGAGATCAAATTAAAAAGTATTAAATTTTAATATATTAAATTATAATTTTACATATTTATATATATTTCATACTCACATAGATATAAGTATAGTGCGAGATTAATTATCTTTAAAAAAAAAATAAAGTACCATTAATTTGATGTAAGTAACCCGTTTAATAGATTCTTGGAGGGCAGAGTAGTGAAACAAAAAAAGTAGAGGTGATTTAGAAGAAATGAAATAAAAATTGCAGTGCATGGTGCGAACTTGCACCTGCAAAACTGTTTATTTTGGTTAAAACAACTTCATGTATGGGTTTTTGGCCAAAGAAGAAAAAAGAAAAATAATAATTTGTATCGGGGCTATTTTTATTATTAATAGAGTACCATGTAAATATATATATATATATATGAAGTTTTTTTTATTTAAAATAAAAATCATGAGCTAATTCAAGATATTGAGCTAATTAATAATAAAAAAAATATATAGACTTATTTTTATTATGGGAGTTAATTTTATTTTTAAGGAAACACATAAATAAAATAAATATCAGACATATATACATATTAAAATTTTTTATTGAATTTAGGGATGATGACCTAATGTGATATCGCCCAGATTATTTATTTACATAACAACTTTACATTGTTTTACTCATTTAAAATGACATATTAGACTAAAATTAAATAAATGAAGGCAAATAAGGGATGATTCTATAAGAATTTTACTTAGTTTTGATTTCTATCTTCCTAAGAAGTAACTAGCTAGGTCAAATTGGTAATAAATATTATCATTATGCGAAGAGCAATCGAAATTTCACCTAAAAAAGGGATTGCAGCTGTAAAGCTGAAAGAATACATGTTTGTGTTAGTTTTTCATAGTTTAAATGAATGGCTCGCACCCTTACCCTTCCTCAAACCAAATCATTGCTGATTCTATTGTTAGATAATATTAAGAAATATTTGGACAATTGGGATTGGTCCAATAACATCCTGCAGGCGTTAAAGGCTTTTTAATTTAAGCAAGCTATACCATTTGTTTAAGAATGAAAAAAATAATGATTGTCATTTCACGTGACACATTATGATAGAATATTGCGTACCAAAGTTTTGAGAAATCAAATGCATTATCTAAATGATAGGAGAAGCCCTGAACCTATTGCTGTGTTGATGATATTCAGATCGAGCATGATATGTTATCAAAGATAACTTTCTACTATTTGCATGTAAAAAAAAAATACAAAAATGCAAAATGTGTGACATACACAGAATAAATAAGAACACAAAAAACAATTTTATATGAACTCTTTGCAAACAAGAAAAGACTCTGGAAATTGTGGAGTATTCATTAGTGATTTGCTAAAGAGAAATTTATAAATTTTATTTTCTCTTTCTTTTTCTTTTATTGGGTTGATGTATTAGCTTTGCCAGATCATGGCCCAAATGAAGAGAACATGTCATTAGCCCAAATTTCAAAAGGTGATATGTCACGACAAATTTCCAAAATAAACAAATTGGAACAGTTGGGCCAGCCGACAAGCATAATAGATTTCTTCTTGGACCCCAAAAAAGACGATCTATGAGAAAAAGACCAGGCACCCTGTGCAGTTGTACAAGATGATATTATTTTGAAGTAAAAACCCAAAAAAAAAAATAATAATTTAACTTTGATTTTATGTATAAAATAATTTTGTTATAATTTAATAATTTTAGTTTAAATTTTAAATGTGCAATAATTACTATAAGAAATATACTTTTATTCAAAATTATGATTGAAAAATTATTCCATTATCTTTTTATTTCATTTTTTTTTTGGGTAATTATCTTTTTATTTCATTAAGCCAAAGCCAAATAAAGCCCAAAAATATAATAACAATTAACAATAATATTTTCGTTGTAGATTTAGCTTAAAGTAATTAACATTATCATTATCACACGATGCATTAATTAGTAATTAAAATGTTATTGTGGCCTTTGTAGGGTGATAATTTTAATGGAAATGGAGGAACCTTCGGGTTAAACCACAAGGAAATATAATTATATAGAAAATGGCAAGACACCTAAATTACGTTTGATAAGTCTAAAGTTAATAACAAAAGTCAGATTCTAAACCCAATATATTTTTACTACTTATATCAATTTATTATAAGTTATGTTGTGCAATTAATTGTTTGTTTGGTGTCTTTAATCTAAAGTCAGTCAATTACGAAGATTTTAACAGTAATTTTAGGTCTAATTACTGTGTTTATGCTACCCCACCATACATCTACATAACCTAAATCAACTACAATCTTAGGTACGTTTTATATATTAAATTATTAATTAATATTAACTATTTGCTTCTGATATATATAACTGATTTTTCTTAAAAAGAGAGAGAGAGAGAGAGAGAGAGAGGGAAAGAGAAGAAAGGAAAGGAAAGCAATTAAAATAGATTGCTTAAACTTGAAGATAACAAGAAAGCAATCCATTTTATGAAAAAGGTGTTCAATAACTTAATAACTTTTCCCTATCAATTCAATTATAATTTATAAATGTAAGAAAGAAAGCATTTATAAAATAAAATAAAAATACTTATGATAATAAATTTGTTTTAGTGCAATTTACTTTTTCTACGCCTCTAAAATATATATATATATATAAATATTAATTGGTCCAAGAAAATTATATATAAATTATAATATTAAAATTTTCGAATAGTTAATTTTGACTCTCTCTAATAATATTAAAATTATATATAAATTTTTAATTAATTATCCTAAAAAATTATATATAATTTATAATATTAAAATTTTCTACTAACTTAATTTTAACCCTTACATCTTTGTTGGCAATACATATATGACTAATTAATTAATTAATATATATAATTGAATGAAATATTTTATTTATTAAAATTTAAAATAAATAATTAAGGTGGAGATATTGACACTCCACTTTTGATTTTTTGCACACCTATTATTTTTTTTTTATTAGACTTGACTATAAAATATTTATTACATTAATTAGCTAATAATTTTTATAAAAAAAAATATATTTAATTTTTATTTCATTATTGTTATTTTTAATTCACACACATATATATATATAAAGAAAACTAAGCAAAATTTTAATTTTTTAATTTTCATGAGAAAAAAGGTTTATATACTAAAAAAAAGGTTACAATTACTTTTATTTTTTCATTTTATAAAAGTGATATTTATATTTATATTTTTTTAAAAAATGTGATAATAAAAATATATTTTTATTTAAAAATAATAATAATTTTTTTCATTTTTACTATTATGAAATAAATTTCTTTTATTTTATAATTTTTAAATTTTAATTTTTTTTTATATTTTTTTGAGTAAATATATTTTTTTTTACTTTTAATAATAAGGATAGTTTACAAAATAAATTTTTAAATTATAATCCTATAAATATTTTATTTTAATAAAATTTTTTAAATTATACTCATTGAAAATATATATTTTATTAAAATATTCTAATAAATCACATATTTTTCTTTATAAATTTATAAATTACAGGATTTAAATAACAAGTAAATAATTAAAAAGCACATTATTATAAAAAATATATATTTTTGAGATTATTGCATTATTTTTAAAATATATTGAGAGGTATTAATACTTTATTTTTATTTGGTTAATTAACTTTCTTAATAATAAAATAATTTTTTTTAATTAAACAAAATATAAAATTTGAAAGAAAATTTATTTTATAACATATAAAAATCAATATTTTATTATGATATTCTTTTATGTAAAAAATTATCTATGTATATATATAATTTTTAATATCATATATTTTTTCAAATATAAAATACATAAAAAAAAATATTTATATAAATAGAAAGTAGTAATAATAATGAAATATAAGAAAATAAAATTAGATATTTTTTCTCATAGATATTTGTTAAATATGAAATAAAAGTATTATAGTTAAATTTGATAATCAAAAAAGGTAATGGGAGTATTAAAAAAATTAAAAGAAAAGTATTAATATTGTCACTCATAATTAATTGTGATAGTTTAGATTTTTTACAATTTATTTTTGAAATTGTTATGAATAACACGTAGAATTGATTTAATTAAAAAAAATATTGATATAATTTTTTTATTTTTTATTTTCTACATAATTTCTCACTTAACTTATGTAATTCTTTTTCAGTTAGAAAATTTTTTCTAGATGAAAAATAATTAATTTGGTCTTACAATTAAAATGATAAATAATAAAAAAGAAAAGAGAGAAAACATCATGATATTGAGAACCTTAAATTAGAAAAGATAAGGGAACTAAGAATCGTTAGAATCATACTGGACTGATCGGTCGAATTGTAAAAATTAAGAATTGAATTATAAATCGGTCTGATTAATTTTAAAAAATTCATTCCTTCAAAATTGGTTAAAAATTAATGAACTGAAAATATTATTATATTATGATTTTTAAAAATTTTATAAAAAATTTCTAAACTCTAAAAAAAAATCTACACAATAGAAATTACGGTATTTTTTTTTAGCATAACAACCCCTTAACCTATGAAACTGATGGATTTGTTACCAATTTTTAGTAGATCGTATGATTCGTATCAAGATTTCGAGATGTTTTTTAACCACTAATCTTATAACATGTGACTCGATACTGTTCTGATTTTTGAATGCTTTACTCTCTTTGAGTTTTGACACTCAGTCAGAGTCTGTCGTTGTTCTTAGATTCTTATTTATGTTTATTATATGGATACTAGTTCATTTACCTACTAAACATGCCTATGCTTAGCTTCTAAAATCTAATCAAGATTAACATGACAATAATACGGTGGATTTTTTTAAAATAGTATATGATCATGCCAACTTGGCTCAATTCTGTATATCGTCTCTAAAATATGGTATAGTTTAGCTTATAATTTATATGTATTTAAACTTGTGAAATGAAATAATGACAATTTAATAATATTTCAATGATAACTTAGTCAATTGATTGAAATTGACAGCCTGAAACTAAATCACAAATTTAAAATTCATTTAGGTGTGGGTCTATTCATGAGATTAAAATTATATATTATTTGTTGACAGATCTTAAATTTGGTTCTTTTTATATTAAATTTAAGATATATTTATAATTTAATAATCAAATTTTATATGTTTTGCCTTGTATGGCAATGTCTTTATTTAAGAAAAAAATAGAAAAAAATATACTACTAGTATTTAAATTTTTTAAAATATTCTATTTTAGCGTTTGAATAATTTTTTGGATCCGATCAATATATGAACTTAAAAATAATATTATTTAAGTGTTTTTAGTCATTTGATGGTCCATCAAAGTGATTTAAGTATTTATTAAAATAGAAAGACATTAATCGGATAAAAAATTATTCAAATACTAAAATAGTATATTTTAAAAAATTTAAATATTAATGATGTAATTTTTAAAAAATAATAATAATTTTGGCACTGCCATTTTAATATTTTTTATATAAATTTAATTTATTTTAAATTTGAATTTGAAACTTTTTAGTTTTACAAGCTTGTCTAATACTATATATTGGTTATTTAACCAAAGACTTATTAATTGTGATTTTAGTATTTAGTATAGCCTATAATTTCATTAATGATAATATCTTCAAAGTGTTAATTTGAGGAGTTAACTAGTATTAGTAGAGAAAATAATTGCACTTATTTTCAAACTCAAGTTCATTCATTTTGTAAGTAAACAATTGCGAATTCAGATATTTTATTTCATTTTGTGTCTAATTTCTTATTTTATAGGTACCTACATAATTTTTTTTTAAATTATTTTGATAATTAATAATTTTTTTATATAAATAAAAAAAATGATATATAAAATAAGATAGAAAATTCAAATTCAGAGGGTGGTGTTGACTATTTTAAGAGATCATGGTGAGTACAATTGATTGCAACTCCTTTGGTTAAAATTTAGGGTGAAAGTCAAATCGATTAAATCAAACTAAATCAATGGTTTTATAATTTATTTAGTTTAATTTGAAAAATAAAATAAATTCAAAAATTTGATTTGATTTGCGATTTGAATATTTTTTCTTTAGTTTCAAACTAAAACAAACCGAAATTATATATATTATTTTTTACTATTATTATAATTATATATATTTGATTTTATTTTATATCCAATCACATATTTTTTTAACCTAATGTTAATCTATAATTTCAAAAAATATCATTCATGAAAATTAACTAAAAATAAAAAATATATATATATAATTTTTGAGGAAAAAATATAAGTATACTTGAAAAAAAAAATTAAATTTTAGGTGTGTTAATTAATGAAATAGATAAATTTTGAGTTATATAATATCAAATTATTTTTAAAATTTTTTATTACCGATATGTTATTGTTGTGTTTTCTTAAATTTATAATAAAATAATAATAATTTATAAAAAAAAAACATTTGATTTGAAATCGATAAACCGAAAATATTTAAATCGAATAAAATCGATGATTTAACTATAATGATAATTTTATTTAATTTTAAAATTTTATAAATTAAAAATATTAATTTAATTTAATAACAACTTTTCAAACTGAAATAGTGTCATCGTAACTAAAACAACGGATATAATGTTTTAACGTTGATGCATGGCATGAGTTGTCCTGTTAATCATGTCACTATGACTTGTAACCTTCTTCTAAATGGAAAATTTGCAAAATACAAATTTCAAACCAATATATATATTCATCATATAAATCAATAAACGATAAGAAACACATATACATATATAAAATAAAATAAAAGGCTACAGCAAGCATCTTTTTCTCTTACTTCCCTTTAAACTTTGGCAACTGATTTTGTTGTTGAGAGGATGTCCTGCTAGCTTAATTCGGTGGCACCTCCTTTCCCCTTCTTCTTTTTATGTTCTTTCAATGTTTTTTTTTTCAATTTTTTTCCTTTTAAGTAGTGTAGTTTCAGTCATCATGGCTAAAATAATTTGAGTTTCTAAATCCTTAAAGACTGCTCGCTCCTCTTTGCAAGGATGTAGTTAGTATATGATGGTTTTAAACATTAAAATTTGAATTTTCCGCTTAGAGTCGTGAGTGAAGTCAGAATTTTATATCGTAGGAGATTAATATTAATTAAATAGTAATAATTATCGTAGGACCTATAGTGTTATTATTTTTTAGAATTTGATCACTTTAATTTATAAAGTTATGTATATTTATTGTCGCAAGTCTGAATCACATTTAAAATTAAAAATTTAATACAATCTTTTCGAGCTTTTAAGTTTTTTGATATTAGTTTTAATAGCTTATAAATTCTTAATTTATTCTTAAAAAAAAAAACTATGTAGAATTCATGTCTCTTTCATTTATTAACAAAGTTAAAAAAAAATAAGTAAAGAATAACAAAAAAAAAAGAAGAAGCAAAGATTCAAAGCCTAAATTATTGTCTATTTAACAACCAACAAAGAAAATTTTTAAAATACCAAATAAATCTTGAATTTTTGATCGATTCCAAATTATTCAAATACAATAATTTGTATGGTTTCAAATACAATAATTTGTATGGTAAAAGATACAAAGTAAAAAAAAAATCTTAAAAATGCATTATTCAAGAAAATGAACAAGTATGCAAATCACAAAATAATTGATTATGAAATATAATTAATGAATCAATTCATGATATGCTTGTGAATATATTCATTTTTAATTTTTGAAATTTTATATAATAATAAATTCTATATTTAAAAAAAATAATTGTAAATCTAAGAGAACATACTTTTATTTTATATATTTTACATATATTGACATAACATTTATTATATATATATATATA
>CANXYC010897531.1:0-15151 GCA_948193065.1 Aleurites moluccanus | reverse complement strand
TATATATATATATATATATATATCATTGTTCCATCCTATTTGATTTGTGATGCATATAAATTCATTGAGTATCTTATATACTCATCTTTTCCTTATTTAACCATTTCAGGAGAGGAGTAGACTGTAGAATTCCATCGCCTGTCATCTGAGGATTTTTACCACAATCATTTCATGTATATATTTGAATTCTATACTATTTTTGGTGTTCATAATATAGCTGCTCCATGGGATATGTATGGGTAAACTAGGATATGAACAGTTATATTTGTATGTGATGATATGATATGATAGATGATGCATATATGGTATGATATAATGACTGTTACAGCCAATTGCATTAAATTACAGGAAGAATTGCAGAATAACAGAACAGATAGTAACTAAGTAAAATGGATAATAAATTGTGGTTTATAGATTATGCATGTGATACTGGGTTCTACGGGTATCGTTCGTCATTGGCATTTCCCGCATCCTAGGACCGTCGCGATCCAAAAATGGGTCCTGACATTCAGCACCATCGATCTTCACCCTATCGCCCTCAAACTAATGAGGCAGTCGAGGCAGTGAACAAAACCATTAAGACAAATCTGCAGAAGATGATTACCAATCATAGAAGCTGGCATGAGCACCTCCCATTTGCATTATGGGGATATATAACCTCCATTCTCACACCAACAGGGGCAACTCCGTATTCCCTGGTATACGGGATAGAAGCGGTGCTTCCAGTTGAAGTGCGAATCCGCTCTATGAGGGTTATGCAGGAAAACCAACTTAGTGAAGCAGAGTGGATCAAAGGATATCATGACCAGTTGAATGACATTGATGAAAAAAGGATGGATGCGCTCTATCGAATCTAAGGATATCAGCAAAGACTTGCCCGTCATTTCAATAAAAAGGTAACTGATAGGAGATTAGAAGAGCGCAACTTATTGTTGAAGGAAATCAGAGCTCTTATGCATAATCCAAGAGGGAAGTTTATACCAAATTGGGTCAGTCCATATGTGCTCAAAAAGATCTTGTCTGGCAGAGGTGTCATACTCATGGATTTGGATGGGAATGAATTTTCGAATCCTTGTAATCTTGATCAATTAAAAAGATATTTTGTGTAATTTCCATTTCAAGATGCATTATATGAGCAGAACTACGAGGACCTGATTCTCCCAAAAGAAATTTTTGATGTGAGAAAAAAAAATGCAAATGGAGCCCACTTTGGGTATGCTCTAATGTATAATAAAATTATTATTTTTTGTGCCCAGATTAATTGACTTATACTCGCTAAGTTGAAAACCTAAATAAGGTGGCTTAAGTAAAAATTAGAGCAGCTCGGTGAGTTGAAAACCTAGAAGGGCAGCTTGGGCAAAAATTAAAAAAATATATATAAAAAAAAAAAGAAGAAAAAGAAGAAGAGATATAAAATAAAATAAAAGCCTTATTTTAAATTGGATTTTATCAGTCATAGTCTAGTCTTTTTATATCCAGTTTCGTTAAATTCTATCCTGTCTCGTCTATCAGAGTCAAAATAATAAAATTCCATCCTATTTCATTCAAAAGAGTTCATGTTTTCAAACATAAAAGAAAAGTCTAAAACGTGATCCAAAAGATGGAGTGTAGAGTCTAAGCCCATCTTCTCTTAGGATGCATATCCTCTGAGTCATCAGAATCACTATTTTTAGTCACAAGCATATATGGTTCAACCTTTACCTCTAACTCATCCTTGGTCACCTCAGTGTCTTCTGGTCTCGTTGTTATGTCTGCCTCAGTATCTCCAGTCTCTATGTCTGCTTCCAACTCTGTAATCAAGGTTACTCGCATAAGCTTCTCAATAGGCCAAACCTCCTTGATGACCTAGGAATCATAATCCTCCAGTTTGCCCCGATAAGCCAACAGGACATACAAAGCGCATCGACCGCCTCCATCCATTCATTATGGCCTAGGAAACAGGATCGGTAATCAAATATGTAGGGTAAATAGCTCTGTCTACTGGGGTGCCTTGTGATTGACCCATCTGCCTTAAAACTCTGGTGCCCTGATAAAATGAGGTCATAGAAATACCCAGCAGGTAAACCATCTTGTACCCATAGCTCATCGTGATAAATGAGTTAATCCCGTACCAAGAGATGTACCAAAATAGGTCTCTAGAATACAACTCTAAAACCCATGCAGTCCACTCCTTTTCTGAACTAAAATGGATCAGAGCCCTCTGTATGCGGTATTGTGCAGCTAAGTAGGGCATCCTCTCTAGAGAAGCCACCACCTATAGGCGATACTTGAGCCAAACCTGGAAAAGAAATAAAGGGGTTAATAAAAAATACAAAAAAGAAAAGGAGGAAGTACAAGATATTTCTACCTGCAAAATAACTGGGCTAACAGACCAAGGCCCTTCAACTCTATAGTTTCCATCCAAGCTCTGCAGAGTCTCTGCTAAAATCAGACTGACAATAGTTGCAACCTCGCTCCATCTGAGCAACCAGCTCACCATTCGAACATCTCCCCAGCCAGGTGAGCTGAAGTATAGGCATCCAGCAGTCAAGCATAGAACCAAGGCAGTCATTCTGTGTTTCTGTCTTATCATATCTCCTGCATCTTCTGGGTATTGAAACTCGGTCGTGACTGCAGTTAGATTGACTTGGTCTCCCATGACCATAGAGTTAGCAAGCTCTTGTCCCAATCCTAAGAGCCTCTTGAAAGAGTGGAAGTATCCAACTAAGTATTTGGGGACAGCTAGAGCAGCATTCGGATTACTTCCAAGGATAGCGCTAAATTCCTCGAAAGTAGGGCACATTTCCTCCATGCTCGCTCCAAATTGGAACACATGGTCAACAGGATCCTAAAACCTAAGACCAGCCTGTAGAAAATCCCAATCCACTTTCACACCCCTCAAAGTTAGAACATAATTGACTCCATACTTGCCCAGATTAATTTTTTTGACCTTGTCCAGGTTCTTGGTCCACAAAAATATATGGTGACTATAGTAGGGTTCCATGCAAAGTTTTGAGTGAAAAATAAGGAGTTAGAGTGGTTTGTAGAAGAAAATGTCCCCTTTTTATAGAAAAGCAAGCCATAATAGGCTAAGGCATGCAAACCGGCGCCACCATAGCCCTAGGGCAGCACCGCCTCTTTATGATAGAGGCACCGCCAAGCCCCTTGAAAGGTGCCACGACGGCATCGCCATAGCCCTAGGGTGGAACCGCCCCTTTATGCCGGCGGCAACTCCCTTTTTTCAACGGATCTCTTGAGAAATTTTGAATTTTTGGGGTTCCGGGGGGCATTTTAGGACATTTCCTAGACATTTTGCAACATTCGATTTCATTTTCGGTCTAAAAATTACATAGCATTACACAATATTTTTTCTTAGTTCGCATCCATAACATTGGTAGTCAGCTAAAACATCGTAAATTCATGCATACATAAGGCATACATCAACCATTATCCGTACATCATAGTTCATAAATAAGCAGAAACAGAACTGTGCAAGAAAAGAAAAAAAGATGCTCAAGAAAGCCACTAGTCTCTCCGATGGCACCGACAGGGATCCTCCGGTGGACAAGGTGGGTCATTCTAAACATCAAGTCGAGTTAGCAAATCCGACAAAGCTAGCTCCATCCTATGTCCCACACGATAGTTATGATGGATCCACTCTACATTAACCTGGAAAAAGAAAAGCCAAAAGCTTAAGGATCATTTTTGAAAGCAAGGCCAGAAGGTATCACAAGCTTAAGGATCATTTCCAAAAGCAAAGCGAAGAAAAAGAGCAAGAACATACCTCAGGGTTATCAAGGAGGTTTAGTGCAAGAGCATGGACCGCATCTGGAAAATGATATGTCTGCATTTCGCCATGAGCACTGGTATAGAAGACATCTTCAGAGAACCATTAGTTAGGGCCCAAGGCGACCTGACCAGGATCATTTTAAGTCCCAGGGGTAACATTGGGGTCAGCTGAAGAAGGGTCTCTCGATGCACCCATGCTTTGAACCTAACTTTGCTGAACAGCAAAAGGTCCAGTAGTGCCAGATGGGCATCCCAAATGTCGATATGGATCACCAATAGGTCTTATAAGATGAGTATGGCAGAATATCACATAGTTATCCTGATGAGTCACATACAGATGTATAGGAAGACCAATATAAGCCTCATCAGGGGCATGAATGTCCAAATTCCACCTCATATCAATTGGTGGATGTGCCGAAACCACCCACCTACCAATAGTCTAAACTTGGACTCTCTCTCCTAGGTAGTACAACTTGTTGTGTGGAAAGCGAAGCAGCAGTTGGGAACAGGCCAGTGTGGCACTTGGGTCAAGTTCTACTGGCATCAACTGCATCCTATCTGTGTTAGGTTTTGTCACGACCTATAAGAGGGTTGCGGTGAGTAAAAGCCAGGAAATGTGAATAAGATAAAGTTAGAAGATACCTGAAAAGTGTCGAGGCTGCCAAAAAATGCTCGAATAGTCCTAAACTCAAACATACCAGAGTCGGTACAATATTCTCTATTCCACCGAATACCGACCGGGAAGACATCCAGCCTAGGTTTGCTAAGAGTGGGAGCCAGTATTGGAAAATACTCATAAGCCCAGACCTGTTTCAAGTATTGAAGATAGAGAGTCAGAAAGACTAGGCAGAAGCTCAAAAGAAGTGCAGAGAGTACCTCCCAGTTTAAAATTCACAAAAGGTGCATAGGGTGATTTCCAGTTTAACAAAGGATGCAGAGAGTATACCTCCCAAATGAAATGAGTCCCACCATAAGAGTTGAAAGCTCCCCGAGACAAGTCGCACATCTCCCGGTACATAGCGCTCAGGATAGCGCTAGCCCAGTCATATTCACCCAGCTGAGTCATGTCTATCAAACTCGGCAAAATGTTCAGGTTAACAGTATCACGACGGGTGTGTCCAAATGTGCATCATGCCAGAATCAGCATCATCAGTCTAGCTATAGTAGCGGTATCAAATTGCATATCAGTGAATGGTTCCAACTCCCTCAGCCGAGCCTGAAGCCAAGTGTGAGGTACTGATATACGATCCCGGGGTGGGTCCTGACTTATAAGTCGAGTCATATCTTCAGGAGTAAAGGTGACCCTCCAATTAGAGCAGAGATCCAGATGACGAGTCTTGAAGCGTAAGCCAGTCATCGTAGACAGATCAAGCGGGGTAACTGTCAGCTCCCCACATGGAAAATGAAAAGTGTTGGTAGTATCCCACCACTGCTCAGCCATAGCCTCGATCAAGGCTACATTGCTCTCAAGGTTCATTTTGACCCTCAGAAAATATACAAAACTAGTGGGCTCTAATAGAGGCTTTACCAGAATTTCGACTGATAGAGCATTAGCCAGATAAGCCAAGTTTGATCTAGCGCCCCTATTCCTAAGTATAGTGGTCTTTCAAGAAAAAGAAATTCAATCAGTTAAAAGAGAGAGAGAGAGAGAGAGAGTTGAAAAATACCTCTATTTTGTCGTCCTAAAAGACATGTTATTCTAGTTCTTGAAGCATATTCTCCAGGTCAAGATTGTCCCATAGGGCCTCATAGCTATGGTGTCCCCTATTGCTAATAACACTTCCAGAATGTGAAGCCATGAAGAGAGAATGAAGATTTCTAGAGAGAAAAGCTAGAGAGAGAGAGAGAAATGTGAAAATGAGAGTGAAGGGAATGAGAGCGCCACACCCCTATTTATAGATTTTGAGAATCTTAAAAATGACTATCATGTCACCAACCTTAGGCAAAAACAACGAAACTTCCATTTTTGAAGCGGTTCAGGTCAGAATTAAGTGTCGATAGTTTCGCTGTGTTCGTATGATTTTCCTTTGTCCATCGAACTATCATTTGCCTAAATTAGACCTGAGATGCTTCTGCAATTCAGAAAATGATAGAAATAAAAAAATATCAGAAAAATAGAAAGTTGTACGAAGTATGACATATTACACTCATATACCTTCAGACCCTGTAAGATGCAATAAGAATGCATTCATTTGTTCTAAACAGACAGGAACAACTCAGTTCACCTACATCATGTTTGTCATCCAAAATGGACAGCCGCGATGGGGGCAGCTGTGAACACTCAGTTTTTACACCCCTTAGACTTGTGCCAAGTTGAATGGCACAAACCGGAACCAAATCCGCACTCAGACGGACTCAGAAACCCATCGGAGCGAAGTCAGGCCGGAGCTGCCACCCTCCTAGGGTGGCACCGCCCTCTCTTGGGGGTGGCTGCATGGCTCCTTGCCAGTGCTACAATCCCCCCTCTCTCAGCCCTTGCCACCAAAGGAACTGGCAACGGTGCCACCCATTGGGCGGCAGTACCGCCCTCTCTTGGAAGCGGCAGCATGGCTCCTTACCAGTGCTACCACCCTTCTTGAGCTCATGTGCCGCCAAAGGCCCTGGAGAAGGCACCACCCCCCTCCGGTGGCACCAGCTTGCCTATAAATACTTGACCCCCTCAACCTTATTTTAGGCTCTGAAATCTCTTGAAGTTGAATTTTCCTTCTTAGAGTTCTTCTCTTCTCCCTCATATATTTATTTTTCTTATTTCTTTAACTCTCTTTAAGTTTAAAGAATAACTCTTTAGGGCATGTGGATCCCATTTTCTTTAGTTCTCTTTGAGCTAAAGAATGACCAAACCCGAGGCATGTGGAGCCTCAAAATTATTTTCAATATAAAATCACTCTGTTGATTTGCTTGTTTTCTTTTGAATTGTCAGATAAAAGACAATTCGATCATCTTTTCGGGCTTTAATTAGTCCAAGGTGGAACTCCAATCCGGAAGAGCAATCTGTCCACCGCCTCCCCAAAGAGCAAGGGAGAAGGTATCGTCTCCTAACTTTTCTTATTTTGATAGAGCATAAAAATAAAGAATCAAAACGTGATAAATTGGGCATAAAATTAACCCTCATTCGCAAGAAGGAAGAACTACGTGGGTTTTGATTCCCATTCGACGGGATACGTAGGCAAGTTATGTAAGAGCTTCAAATCCAAAAAAGATCAAAACCATCTTTTTAATTAATTGCTCTATTTTTGCTTTGTTGAATGTATTCTTTGTGGAATGTGTGATCAACCTAGTACTCATAAAGTCTAGAGTTGATATCCCCTATTTTGGTATTTTTGAATTGTAATAATTTAATTTATCACTCTCTTAAATTGCTTTACTACTTTATTTTATCGCTTTCATCCATTCATTTACTTACTCATGCATCTTTATATCTCATCCTTTAAACTACTCATGAAAATGTTTTAAATCAAGGTTAAAATTAGAAGCTAAGTTCAACCGAAAACCTAGTCCCCAAATCCTCTTTGATTTCAAAGACTAGTGCACTTTATTTCCTTTGGGATAAAATTAGAGTCAAAATGGGTTTTTACTTTAAATTTTCCCAACAAAAATAACTTAAGGTGGCGACTTCAAAACATCAAAATCATTTTCAAAAGGCGCTAAGGTTTCCTCCTCCGTGAGAAATCGTCCCGAAAATGAGCATTCCAATCCCATTCAAAGCAGACCCGGACAAGGGTGCTGAGGCCTCACAGTATTGGTAGCCTGAAACTATTCCTACATCCAAGGAACATTATGTTCTAAAATTAGGACGTGACAGCAAATTACCTGAGGCCCTTGCATTTAATGAAATAGCCAATTGCCTTATTTGCATTTTCATAGTCCTATTTTGGCTAGGCATTTGGTTGATTTTAGATTTCAACTTCTCAAATAGCTTATCCAGATTCTTGAATTTATTTGAAGTAAAATTGATGAACTTTTCCAATGCTGCTTCCACTTTTGATGGCTTGCTCTCTTGTGGAGGTGCATGATTTTGGCTCCTTGGTTGATAGTTGGATTAAAAGGATTGTCTTGGATTACCGCATTGGCTGCCTTGATTTTCTTAAGACATATTGGGGTGATTTCTCAAACCCAAATTATAAGTATTGGAGTAGGGATTATTTTATTACCTATTACAGTTATATTGGACTTGCTCAACTCTATAGAATTCTACACTATAATGGTTACCCCCACAAAACTCAGAAACCACGGGTTGATGAGATAGTGCATTAAAATTCACCCTTGGTGGCAAGAAAAGTGTACCCATCCTCGTTATGAACACTTGCAACCCTCCTTATTGTGTCTCTTTTATCAAACTAATGGTAATTATTTATTGTCATCTCTTCAAGTATATCATAGGCATCCAAAGTATTCTTATACCTGAGGCCTACCCTAGCAGCTGCATCAATAATGCTTCTCATTTAAAATGAAAAGCCATTATATAAAGTTTACACTATCAACCACTCGGGAATCATATGATGTAGGAACCTCTTTTGCAATGCCTTAATCTTTCCAAAGCTCCATAAATAATTTCTCCATCAAATTTTATGAAACTTGTGATGTCATTGTGAAGTTTAGTAGTCTTTTTAAGTGGGAAATATTTTGCTAAAAAAACTTTGGTAAGTTCATCCCATATTGTGATAAAACCAATAACTTGGGAGTTTAGCCACATCTTTGCTTGGTCCCTTAAGGAGAAAGGGAATAACCTCAAACTTATGACATTATCAGTAACACCATTCATCTTGAAAGTATTATAAATCCCTAAGAAATTTTACAAATGAGCATAGGCATCCTCTATGACTCCTCCCCCCAAAATGTGACTGTTGCACCATCTATATGATCATTGGTTTGTCGCTATAGATGGCCTTTCAATGATTAGCCATATTTGAGAATTAGGAATAGTGAATTACACAAAATTTTGTGAGCGTCGTTGTTGGCCATCTATTCTTCTTTGTTTGCTATTTCCTCAAAGGTTCCTTGATCAAGCTCTTCTTCTTTCTCCCTTCTAACTCTCTCTTTCTTGGCTTTAGTCAAATCCTTGCATCTATGCTTGATTTTAGGATCAAATTCCTCTAATTTCGCATTAGGATTACTTCCCATATACACCAAGATATCTGGGAAAAAGTTAAAAAAAATAATAAAAAAAATTGAAAGATCTAAAGTAATAGAGTATATCAATTGTATTGATATTGACAATGCCACCTTCTTCAACAACGATGCCAAAAACTTATTGCACTAAATCTACAAGTGTGGAGATCATTAACAAGTAAAATAGTAACTAAGCATAATGTCTATCCCACGGGAAGGGTGTTGATAACTACAAATTAATGATTACTCTTTTATTTAGAAGATCAATTAAGAATTCAAAGAATAAAAGTAAACTAAAAACAAAGCAAGTAAATTTTAAGTTTAATTCAATATATAAGAGACCCAGTATTTAGACTTCATCAATCGACTACCTATGACTTCTCTATATTTTTCTAGATTGGTTTTATCTTATTAGAATTAATGATCAAGTTTCCCTAAGCTATATGATGTTCTCTCTCAAGATACAACACATTTATTTATGTTAATCTTACATCTACTCTTATTATCATAAGCAATTAACACAAATCCATTAAGTTCTATGGAAATCCATTTTAGTAATCATAAAGGAGTGTTCTTATCTCTAAGCGAAAAGTACCCTAGGTCAATTATCTCAATGAACTAATATTATACTTTCCCTCTCGCTAATTTACATAATATAGTTAATTCATGCAATTAATGGTCAGTTAATCATAAGCTTAAGCTCTAAGATAAAAGATTATTTCCCACAAGTATTTCGAATTAATCAAACATAGATAATCATAGGTAAATTAAGAAATTACATCTAAATCCTAGATAAAGTAGTTTAGTTATTCATTATAAAAAGAAAAAAATTTAATTCAACAAATAAACTCAAAGCAAACATCATAAGAAACTTTATTAAATTGAAGAACAAGGTTTAAGAAAGAACCAAATCATTAGTTTGGATCGAGGGAGCTTCAGGTAATCAATCTTGAACTCTTCTCTTGTCAAGACTTCAAAGAGATATCAAAACTATTTCTAAGAGTATTGTACAAAGTAATTGAATGATCATAACTTCCTTTAATTATATTCTACTTATAGGTAACAAAACTAGGGTTTATAAGGTTAAGGGAGTCATTAGAAACCTAGAAAATTTAAAGTACATAACTACCTTTTAAGTTGGATGAAATTGGGAATTTTTCTAGGAGAAAAACTCTAAAATCGCATAGCCACCAAACATGCACGGCCATGCACTTTCATTTTTTATGATCATGCATCTTGATTCTGCCTCTTTTGGATCAAAACAAAACTTTGATAGTCCCTCAAAAAGATTCACGACAATACAACTTTACCTTGCATAGTCATGCATCATGGTTCCTTCTCCATGTGCTAGGTTTTAAGTAAGGCAAATTAAAAAAAGATTGGCATGGCCATGTACTGTATTTCCTTCCCAAATGCACTCATTTCATCCTCTATTGCTTTCGACTTCAATCTGAACAAGTTTCAAACTTTTGATTTCCTCGAAATTAAGAACCTATGAAAATATAAAACAAACTAAAAGAGCTCAAAGATAAAACAAAAACTAAGAAAATCAAACATAAATAAGAATAGTAGATGGATTAATCTTAATAATTACTCTTTACATTCCTATCACATTTTAGACTCAACACTTGTCATAAGTTGGGTAATTCAAGGTTGTCCCATTGAGTTTTTCACTAAAATAAGTAATTTGACACTTCTCTTGCATCAAAATAGCCCAAAACCTATTTCCAAAGCATCACACACAATCTGAAAAGTTTTAGAAAAGTTAGGTAAAGCTAAATAAGGTGTCAAACTCAACTTCTTTTCAAGTAAATTAAATGCATGCTATTGTTTAATACCCTACTTAAAACCAACATCTTTCTTGATAATTTATAAGTTCTAAAGTCCTTTACAAATCTTCTTTAGAAACTAGCCATACCATGAAAACTCATTACCTCAGTTATAAACTCAGGTTTATACCATTCTTTAATAGTCCTTACCTTTTTATCATCAACTTCCACACCTACAACAATAATAACAAATCCAAAAAACACAATTTGATCCATGAGGTAGGACTAATAAGATTTATCATTCTCATTAAACTCCTACACCATGACTGGCTTAACCTCAATCTCAACACTTTGGTCTTTAGGATCTCGATCCTCAACCTCCTGACCCTCGACTCTCTGGGTTGTCTCGTCACCCACTAGTGGCCTTTAAAAGAGTTGTACAAGTTCAGTTTAATGATCTTCTATCTCTTAGTCAAGGGGGCCTTATCCTCGACCTCCTTTCCATCCAGATTGATCATCCTTTAGACCTTTATTCCTAGTTGTATTTCACCCTAATTACTATTTCATCCTCTTATAAAGGCATCAATGAGGAAGGTTCAATGAGAAAATTGACTTCAAGGAGCACCATAAAGAAAATTGACTTCAAGGGCATTATAATCTCAAAGGGAGCCAAGGCTTACCGGAATAGATGTAGAAGAAGAAGCTCTTGAAAAAATAAAAGATGCTTAAATATACATTGCAAAATAAGTAAAAAAGGGAGGGTGAATTTAGTCTCACCAGTAGAGGTAGGAACAAAAGCCCCTGCAACAGTTAGGGACTCTCCAATAATGACCCCCGTATTCCTAGAGGTATTGCAAGGTGCAGTTAGGGGGTTGTCATCTTTCTTCTTGCCTTTTCTTAGAGTAGCTAGCCTTTTACTCTTCTCATTCATTTTCTTCTAAATGGGAGACTTCGCCTATGCATAGATGTTGTCAGGGGGAAACTTGGTCCTCAACTGACTGGTTAATTTATCTATGACGAAGAGCTTGACCTCTTATTCAAAAAAAGAGCTGGAACTTTCTCAACTCTTTTGGCCAAGGCTTCATATCACTTTTCTCCCTCAACCCTTGTGCATCCAAAAATGGATTAGTCTGCGACCTACAAAAGATAAAAGACAGTTAGAATAACAAAAAAGAAAGCTTACTTATCTCTTGGTTGAGTTTTATGGCTCCTATGAGCAGTCATAACTCCAATTTCAAGCTATTAACATCTTGATTGTGATGTGTAGCTATCATCCAAAAGGCCTACAAATGGAGTGACCGTCCCTTCATTGAACCCAAACTTCTTAGGACGATCCACCTCAATCAAGAAGTACTTCTTACACCACTAGTCAATCTTGGTCTCCTTGTTCACAAGCAGGCAACATTTCAAGTTCTCGAAGGTGGTAAATACCCCCCAACTATTAAGAGCTTGAAGAAAACCAGAAACGTTCTCGGGGTAGGTATCAAGTGTGAACCTAGAAATTTTTATTAGAGGCTAAAGTTAAATTAGTAGAAAATTTTAGTGCTATAAATTATATATATATTTTTTAGGAGGCTAATTAAAAATTTACATGTAATTTTAGTGCTGTTAGAGGGGGCCAAAGTTAAATTAGTAGAAAATTTCAGTACTATAAATTATATATAATTTTTTGGGGGCCAATTAAAAATTATATGTAATTTTAGTGCTATTAATTTTATATAATTCTTTTAGGGGGTGGGGGGGGTGGTGGGTGGGGGAGGGAGGGCTCTAGTCCTCCTCTTGATTCCGCCCCTGGTGGAGACCACCCTATTATCCTATAAATCAGCTCAAAGATGTGTAGATTGAAAATTTCATTGGGATGCAAATTCAATGGATTAAGGCTGAAGTAATTAAAGTATTGGACAAAGAAACTTATGGGTAGAAATCTCAATCCTTTCTATAATTGAGCAATAAAGAAGATGATAAAATTTATATTCTTAGTGATATCCCTCAAACCCACAAAGTTAAGGGATAGATAAATCCTATCATCCTATTTGAGCATCCTCAAGGAGAATCCAGTCTTCTCATTCTTCCTTAGCAATTTTTCTTCGTAGGCAAAGTCTAGGTCAATGGTTGCAATTGGAATTCTGATCCAAGTGAATGCCACTACCTCATAGGCAACCTATTCAAGATTGTCAGTAAAACAAATAGTATTTTGTCTATTGATGGTCATTCTACTTGATGAAAAGATAAGGATTAGAAGAGAAAGAAAAAAAAAAGGGAAACTAAAATTTGCAAAAACAAAGAAAGATAGCAAAAAAATCATAGAGCAAGAGCAAGAAGCAAATAGCAAAATGAAAAGTTATCTCTCCAATTTGGAAGGGTATTTATATTACAAATTGATAACTGATCCTTAATCATGAGAGGGAAATCCTAGGGTTAACAATTACATTCCAAGAGCCATTAGTCATAATGGTAATCAAACGCTTTAGTTTCCAAAATGACACGTGGCAAAAATCTCTCAGAATTGCCTATCATATATTTGTGGATGATGGCTAGCATCAAGTATAGAAACATGCTCCTGAAGACTCATCGTCGGTAAAATGATCAAGGTTTCTTTATTAGACAAAGTTCTACTTCGATCAAGATATACCTAGCTCTCTATAAAGCTTGCCTCAGCACAATAGCAATGCTCTTACTGCTGCAGGTTACCTCCTCAAAAACAACAGAGCAGGTGTTCTTTGATAAAAGATAAATATAGAAGTATGAATTGGGCCTAAGGCATGTCACTTAATGATTGGTCATAGACCTATAAGCCTAGTATGAAAGTTGAAGCCCAACTAAGAGCGATACATTGACAAGCCTATTTACAACTCTATAGTGAGGTGTAATCTCACTAAGACAACTCGCATCATCAAGCATGCATATATACCTAATCTCACTAAGACAACTCGCATCATCAAGCATGCATATAGACCCTCACGTACAAAGAGTCGTACCTCCTTGCCTCTTATAGTTCTTACAAGATTGCCTACTTGAGGTGAACTCCACTTTATATAGACAAAGAGGAAGCCTTCCAAGACAAGGCACTCAAGTACAATCCTCTGACATAGCAAGCAAAGAGCAAGGTGCAGACTTATCGCATCTGACATGATAAGACATCTACTTATCCCATCAAAACAGTACAATCTAAGTACCATTGTGATGATGACACTTGTCCACTGACCATATCATACGACTCTGAAATGTAAGTGTAACACTAACATTCTCAACTATCACAAGACAGATTGAACTTTATACTTTCTCACATTTTTTCTCTCACTAAAATATTTTGTCTCTCAATAAGAAGAATAGTCATCATGTTCCGTGAGTTTCCATAAGCCACAAGAAAACTAACTTAAATATCGGAAGGATCTTGGTTTACCCTTCTAATGCTCTACTTATTATTTTACAGTTCAAGATCACATACTATACTCAAATCCTTCAAAAAGAGGTCTAACTCATTATCTAGATTGAACTAACTCATTATCTAGATTGAACACAATCAAACATAAATATGAATATATTAGTAAAATGATAAACTATTACTCTTTTAAAATAGAAATAATTTAGAAAAGAAAAGAAAAAAAAAGATATACTTATATTTGTGAGTAGAGGGAGTAACTGTGGAATAGAGGGAGTAACAATTATTTCTTATGATATATTGTCATCTTCAATTTCCCATATGTCAATTGCACCTTTTTTTTTTTTTTTTTTTACACTAATATGCATATTTAAGGCCTTAAATTTTCGGTGCGTGCTAGAGTTACTTGAGAAAAACTCAAGTAAACTCTACTTGAGTTGTAAATAGTAAATTTTAAACTGTTGATAGCAATTTTTTTTTTTGTTACCCGGTTAACCTGTTTTGCTTATATTTTATTTTATATTTTACTTCTTCATCCCAGTTCAAGTTGTGTTGACGCTTTATTTATATTTTTGCCGTAAAATATCTTCATCGCTTGGTTTTTCCCTCTCGATCCGATCGATTTCTGCAGGTAGGTAAATCCTTTTTTTTTTTTAATCTTTATTTCCTCTTATCTTTCTCATTATTTTGGTTTGTTTGTTTCCTCGTTTGTGACTTTTTTCTCCAAATTTTCCTTTCCTGAAGCAGAATTTACAGATTTTCAATCTTTCTTCTAACTATTTCAAGTATATTCCAATATTGAGTTTGTCGGAGAAGGTCGCCGTCAATGCTTGTGATTTTACTAACATAAGGTATATCTTGTTTTATTTTATTTTTGTATTTTCATATTTAGGGTTTTTAGTGTATGATTTTGGTTTTGTTGTTTGAGTTAATTGTCTCATTATTATTGTCTTTTATTTTCTTCCTCACAAAGTAATTGTACTCTTCTTCTATAATTTTGTTGAATTTTCTATCAAAGGCTTGGTTGGTTAACAAAAGTGTCTTTGATTAGTTAATGGTATGTTAATTAATTAGTTATCCTATTTCAATTTTTATCTTGTAAATTTAAAAATTGTATTTTTTT
>CANXYC010897419.1:0-41953 GCA_948193065.1 Aleurites moluccanus | reverse complement strand
AAATAAATATTTTTTATTGAAAAATTATATAATTTATAATTATTGTAAAATAAATAAATATAAGTGTAATACCCGTTAATGAATATTTGATTTTTAATTATTTTAATTATTGAGATGGTTGTGGATAGATTAATGTTTGGAGAAATTATCAATTTTTATATGCAGGAAAGATTTTGCTGAGTCAGTTTTGTGGTTTTAAAAGAGTAAATCATAAGAGTTGCAGATTTTTATATTATTTATAAAATCTGTAAAACTCTTCTGAAAAATTCAGTGTATGGTGGTGGCTGTTTGAGTTAAAAGTATAAATAGAAAAAATGTTTCTTCATGTGTTATAGTAAGGGCTGTGAAATTTCAATGAGATTGAATAATTGTAGTTCAAGAGATAGCTAGTTTAATCAGACCTGCTCGGGCAGTTTTTAGAGAGTAAAGTCTGGGTGAATTTAGAAATTCACCATAAATTGTGTAGATCTCCTTCTTGATCTGAGTTTTGGTTATGATGGATCCCTGAGTGTCTATTTTTAAGTGACAAAAAGAATCAAGAAATTTGGATGCTTGTAGCTCAATTGCGAGTTGGCTCGGTACGGAGTGACAAGGAGGGTTTTCCAGCTCGGCAGAGTAAGGTAATGCGAGGTGGTTTCTCGATTTTGAAATGGTTAGAGGCTGATCAAGCTGGAGAGGTAAGCATGAAATTGTGGCCCTGTGTGTCTAAGTTAACTGGGAAAAAAAAAGAATCAGAATATTTGGACTTCTTTATCTCGCTCGCGAGCCATTTTAATACAAAGCGGCGAGATGGCTGGCGAGGCAGGATTCCAGCTCGCCAAAGTGGAACTTGGCGAGGTGGCATATGCGAGGTGGCATATGCAAAGTGGGATATGAGAGGTGGGATATGCGAAGTGGGATATGCGAAGTGAAACTTGGCGAGATGGCATATGCGGAGTGGCATATGCGAAGTGAGTTTGGTGAAGTGGGAAGTTGAGAGGTTGTAGCCTATTTTAAAAGGAGAAGCAATAGCTAATTTCACGATATCTTCTTCTTCTGTTTTCTTCATTCATTCTCATTTCTTCTCCTATATTTCTCAAATCTGTCCCGATTACTTTTAATGCATTAATACTCGAAATTAATGCATTGAATCATTAAGATAGCGCATTTAAGGCTGCGATCATCATTTTCAAGTCAGATTCTTCCAAAACTCAGTTTTGGGGAAAATAAGATAATTTTCTTCAAACTTCATTTTCTCTTTAGATTAAAAATTTAATAGATAGAATAGATCTATATGAGTACATAGACTCTATTATAAGTATTTAAAACTATTAATTTTGATTAATAATCAAGATACCAGAATTTATGAAATTTGATAAATAATGACATAAATAATAAGTATGTTCTTCAACTTCAGATTTTCTTTAAGAGATAAATTAAATTGATGTTAGGAGACAATAATAGATGCTATAAGATGATTAAAATTATAAAGAATTATATTATATATTGTTGATTGAAGAAACCTTAATTTTGAACATTTGGAGAAATGTCATAGGAAAATAAAACTCAAGAAATTAAAGGAGATTTATTGGCTGTGCAAGTAACTAAGGATAAATTGCCTTGAGGTAAGTATGAACATTGCATATGCATATTGCTTCTTTGAAAGAAATTGTCCAAGCCTTCTTAATGTCCACATATAAGATTCATATGCTATATGACATTGTATTACTGACCTGTTAATTGAAATCCCTATGATATTCTCAAACAATGACAATTTGTTATATGTGATTACCATATATATATTGTAAATGACTGAATTTATATTATATGTTGATGGTCTTGCGACCAATATGTTTTCTTGTAAGATTGCAACTATATGACCAATGATATGGATAGAACGCTCTTCCTAATGAGAGTAAATTCATTGGTCCATTGTGCACTTTGGGAACCTAGCTGATAGGGTTTTTATCAGTGTTCCACCTAGAGGGGACCGAGCTCTAGACGTATGCCTGGCCAAGCATGCGTTTGCGATAAGGTAGAAAGGACTACTGATACGCTATATTGTGATAGGTAACAAGGCTACTGATGCACTCTGCAGTTTTATCATGTAATTTGATAGTGCTATTCGATTGTGAGCACTTCTGTTCTTGTAAGAATAACCTTATGATATTTTCTTACCTATGTTCTTTGGATTGACCTTTCCTATGGACTAATATTTTTATATTGCATGTTCATATCTTACTAAGTTGAAGGCCCACTCCTCTTCCGTGGATTTCAGGTGATAGTGTAGCTCGAGAGGGAGCTAATATAGAAGACCGAGCTTCTTGATTCATTCCCCAAGAAGTCTCCATTGTAATTATTTTGATACACACACACACACACACACACATATATATAGATATTCATCGGATTGTATTATGGTAATATATGTATGAGGAGTATACTCTAGAGTTCCGTAGTTAGATATTGAGGATGATATTATTTTGATGTCTGAACTATTACATTTTTTTGGGCTGCCCTTGTTCCTTAGTGATGTGAGATGTATCTTTTGATCAGTAAGAAACAAGAGGAAATTATTATATGATGATAAATATAAATGTATGAATTATGATTACATGAATCATAGAAATGAATATTGTAATGATATCTATGTTTGATATGAATATGTAGTATGAATGAGATCCAGGATATGAGTGTTTTACGGGTTTATAGTGGCCTTAAGCCTACCCTTGCCCTAGGACTGTCGCACCACTGGAGTTGGGATGTGACAATAAGCACATCATGATATAACCTAATATTAAGTACATATACGATTTGAAAAATAAATGCATATTCGATTCTTTTCCCATAATAAAATATTGTAATGATATCTATGTTTGATATGAATATGCAATATGAATGAGATCCAGGATATGAGTGTTCTACGGGTTTATGGTGGCCTTAAGCCTACCCTTACTCTAGGACCGTCGCACCACTGGAGTTGAGGTGTGACAATAAGCACATCATGATATAACCTAATATTAAGTACATATACGATTTGAAAAATAAATAAATGCATATTCGATTCTCCTCCCATAATATATATATATATATGTGTGTGTTAAAGTGTTGTTGTTTTACTAAAGTTAAGGGTAGTTATTTAATTAGTTCATATTGTTATGAATTAGTTAGGATTAGTAAATAAGTTTAAATAAAAATTGTGTTGTTACTTCTATTATATGTTAGCTCATCTTCAAAACCTGCATATAAACGATCTTAAGTAATTTGTAAAAGTTGAGTTGTCATTTTTCATTCAATTAATCAATTTTATCACAAGGCATCAAAGTAGATGATAATTTCATCTCTCTTCATTCAATCAATCAATTTTATCATATAGCATCAGAGTAGATGATAATTTCATTTCTCTCTCATTTTTTACAATTATCATATTCAAAGTCCTCATTTTCTTCTTCTTCAAAGTCTTTCTTTCTCTTCACAGAAGCTTTTAGTTCTTTTGTTTCTTTTTCAATAATGGCGACTTCTATCTGTCACGTCCCACTTTTGGAATGTGACGGTCCTATGCTTTATGGTACATTTACGAGATAATTGATACTTACGACACATTTTCTAAACTTAATGCTCTGATACCACCTATGTATTCCTTAATAGATTTTTTTATAGCCAATTTATTCTTTAATAAATATCATTCTATCACTGTGATTCGTTATTTCCTTACTGTCTACTGTATTACAGTCCAAAGTGTTACACTAATTTGGAACATGACGATCCTATGCTCTATGGTACACTTACAAGATAATTAATACTTACGACACATTTTCTAAACTTAATGCTCTGATACCACCTTTGTATTTCTCAATAGCTATTTTTTAGCCTATTTATTCTTTAATTAACATCATTTTATCACTGTTATTCGCTATTTTCTTACTGTTTACTATACTACAGTCTGGGGTGTTACACTATCAATCCTATTGAAGATCCTTCTTCACCTTATTTCATTCACCATTTTAAGAACCATAGTTCTATGATTGTCACACCAATTCTTAACACACTTAATTTTACATGTTGGAAATGATCCTTTCTCTTAGCAGTGTCCATCATAAACAAACAAAGGATTATAGATGGATTTATCACTAAGCCAGTTGCTGGAAATGCTTTATTTCTTCCTTGGACTTGTTGCCACAACCTGGTTGTTGCATGACTTCTCAGATCGATTTATCCATCCATTGCATTAACAACATTTTATATGGAGGATGCAAGCCTAATCTAGAAGATGTTGAACCAAAGGTTCTCTCAACTAGATGACTCCATGATTTGTCATCTCTAGCACATGCTTTGTTCTATAACACAAGGTATAAATATTGTTGATACCTATTTCAATGAGTTAAATGGTGTGGGAAGAATTGAGATGCTTTAGGCCTTTATCTCATTATACTTGTGGAAAGTGCTATAAAGATTGCTTCCAACAATATGTAGAAGCTGCTAAAAAAGGACTATATATTCAAATTTCTTAATGGCCTCAATGAGACCTTTCAAGAAATCAAGTGTCAAATTATTGCCATGAAACCATTTCCAAACCTAGATCAGGTGTACAATATGCTTCTAAGAGAAGAAAATCAAAGAAGTTTTGCCATACAATCTCCAATTCTCATAGAAGCATCTGCCATGGCTGTCAAGAAAAGGTCTGATATGAATTTTCTCATTGTGGCAAGCCTAGCCATCTCAAAGAGAAATGTTATAGAATCATCGGTTTTTCGGCTAATTTCAAGTTCAGGAGACCTAGGGGCTCAAATCAAAGTTCAAGTCAAAACAAACCTCAATAAATTGCAGCTGCTACATCCTCATCAGACACATTTGCTGAGGTTTCAAGTTCATTAAGTTTAAGCCTAAGGATCAAATCCATAAGTTAATGGCAATTCTTAGTGATCAACCTGGTACTCCAACAACCCTAAGTTGTCTAATTCATCACACTTCACCAATTTTTTAGGTATTGTATATTCTATTTTTTCTACTGTTAACCAAACAACCTTTCATAAATTGTTTTCAAGTTACAACAAAGTTTTCAACCTCATTTTGGAGAACCTCATTCTAACCATGTTAACTCTTGTGCTTCTTCTGCAATTTTGTGTAACTTTGTTCATACTTAATCCTTTCAAATATAGCACCAAAGGTTAGGTCATTTACCTATAAATAAATTCAAAACTTTGATTCCTAGCATTAAAGCTGAATCAAGTAATGTTTGTCTCACTTGCCCTAAAGCCAAACAAAAAAAGCTTCCTTTTCCTTCTCATAATGACTGTCACTTTTTGTCCCATTCAGAATTGTATATCCTATGATAACATCTCACCTAATCATAAAGCCTTTATCCTTTCTAATACCTCTTTACCTGACCCCCACTACCTATTCCCAAGCCTGCCATTTTGATCACTGGAAAAAACGCCATAAAAGATGAATTGCTTGCTCTTGAACAAAATAAGACTTGGACATTGGTACCTTTGCCTCATGATAAACAAGCTATAGGTTGTAAATGGGTATGTAATACCAAATTTAAAGCAGATGGTACTATTAAAAGACATAAGGCTCGTCTTATGACCAAAGGTTATAATCAAAATGAGGGGTTTGATTATCTAAAGACATTTAGTCCAATAGCTAAGTAGAATACAGTTAAAATGTTTTTGTTTAGTTGCCATCAAAGGCTAGCATCTTTCTTAATTAGATGTCAACAATGCATTTCTGAATAGTGACTTGCTAGAAGAGGTATATATGAAGCGACCACTTGGATATCACATTCAGGGGAAGTTTAATTATGAATATGTTAATTTTAGTAATATTTATTGTTCTTCTGGATCAAATACTATTGGTTCTGGTAATGTCTTTGGTTTAACTACTGATACTTTTAGTATTTCTTCCCTTTCTGATGATATTTCTCTTATAATTAATGTTGTTGGTTCAACATCTACATCATTTACATCTGCTGCTAGTATAGCATATGAGTCTTATGGTTTAGTCTTACATATTTCTGGAACTGGTAGTCTAAATTCCATGACATCTAATGGTTCATTTTCATCAAATATTTATGCTCCGTACAACTCTGACATTTTTAATACCATTGGTTATGTTGATTATATTAATTTTACTGAGCTTGGTTTTACTAAACAAATTAATGTTGTTAGTAAGAATCAAAGGTTGGTATGCAAATTGCAAAAGTATCTATATGGTTTAAAGCAAGCATCCAGATAGTGGAATGCAAAATTTATTGAATGATTGCTGAAACATGGATTCAACCAATCCAAGACTGATTACTCCTTATTCGCTAAAGCTACATAATAAGGTTTTGTTGCATTACTTGTATATATTGATGACATTATAATTGCAGGTGATAATCTTCTCTTTATAATATAATTGAAACAGTTTTTAAATTCACATTTCAAGTTGAAGGATCTTGGTAATGTGAAGTATTTCTTTGGACTAGAAATAGCTAGGTCAAAGCTTGGTATTTTCATTTGCCAAAAGAAATTTACTTTAAAACTCTTAGAGGAATTTGGTTAGCTAGGAGCCAAATCTAGCAAATTTCTTATAGATATTAACCATAAGTTGACTCATTCATAATCAATTGATGATCTGTTGAAAGATCCTATTAACTACAGACAGTTGGTTGGAAAGTTGATATGTCTTGCCCTCATAATGCCAAATATCAGTTATGTAATCCATATCCACACACAATTCATGGACAACCCTACTAGTATGCATTTACAGGCAGTATATAAAGTACTCGGGTATCTTAAGACAACACCTGGCAAAGGCATCCTTATGTCATCATCTTCAAAGTTACAACTTAAAGGCTTCACTGATAATGACTGGACTGGCTGCAATGAAACCATGAGATCACTAATAGGATATTGCATCTTTCTTAATGACAGTTTGATTAGTTGTAAATCAAATAAGCAAGTCACAATTTCAATAAGCTCTGCTAAAGCTGCATATAGGGCTATGGCATCCACCACATATGAGATAATGTGGCTTTTGTATTTGCTGGAAGATTTTGGGATAGAACACAAGTAGCTTATTGATCTCTGTTGTGATAACATGTCTACTATCCATATGGCAATAAATTCTGTATTTTATGGGAGAATTAAACATATAGAGGTTGATTGCCATTTTATTAGAAAGAAAATTCAGTATGGTATAATTAAACCTTTGTATTTGAAGATAGGAGAACAAGTTGCATATCTTTTTACTAAAGCTTTATATCCTTCTCAATATAAGTATTTGTTAAGCAAATTGACCATATACAATTTGTATGCTCATGTTGAAGGGGAGCGTTAAAGTGTTGCCATTTTACTAAAGTTAAGGCAGATATTTAATTAGTTCAAATTGCTATGAATTAGTTAGGATTAGTAAACAGTTAGTTCAAATAAAAGCTGAGTTGTTACCTCTGTTATATGCCAGCTCATTTCAAAACCTGTGTATAAAAGATTTTAAGCAACTTGCAAAAGTTGAATTTTATTTTTTCATTCAATCAATCAGTTTTATCACAAAATAAAGAAAATTAAATATAATGTGTGTAAATTTCAAATTTCTCTAATGAATATTTTTACTTTTTAATGGTAAAAAAATAAATAAATAATATTTTTATAATTTCTTTTTTCCAATATTAAAAATAAATAAAAAATATTATTTATATCAGCATTGTTTTCATATTGCTATTTTATATTAGGTTTTTAGTAGTAACTTTTTATTGTTGCTGTTGTATATTAAATTTTAGTAGTAAAATGACTTTATTGCTAAAAATTTTTGCTATTATTTTTGCTATTTATTGTAGTGGAAGTTGTAATTAACTTAACTAATGTTATATTTATACAACCATTCAACTTGTGAATGATATAAGCTTTAAATTTAGATTTGAGCTTGATTTATTTATTTAGCACACCAAACACAAAATTGTTAATGTTTAATGTTTATAAATGAAGTATAATATTCTAATGAAGCTTAATTTAATTATATAAAATCATTTCTTAGAACAATTTTGAATTCAAATTTCAATTGAAATCTATTTTTATTTAAAAAAAAAAAAGAAAAATATAATATAAATAATGGTGGATGAGTGCAATGGGTCTTGCGTTACTTTTCCGTTCCATTTAATAATAAGATTTGTTTTTTATTACATAAAAGGTTATGCCCTTGGGCCTGTTGGGCCTTCCTTTTATTTTTGATTATCCTGTTCTTGGGTTAAGCACTTTAACCTTGTTAGACTTTGGGCTAATGCCTATGTGTTGAAACTCAATTCCTGGATTCTTATTTAATAAACAAAACGAAAAGGTCATCAACAGTATCCAGTATAGGATAGCAACCGATCGGATATTGAGTGAATTTTAACGTATCCATATTTTACTTGTCTTATATCGAGACGGTGCGAATTTAAAGATGACATGGTACACGGCAGAGCGAAGACACATCACAAAAACATACTTATTTTTTTAAGAATAAATAAATCAATTTTTTTAATTAGTATAATAAGAGCATTGATTAAGAATTATTTAATTATGTTAAATAAATATATTTAAAAATAAAATAAATAAATGAAAAATAAATATTTTGATTTATAATTTGATATAATAGTTATTATAACAAAATAAAATTTTATTAAAATCTCTTTTTTTTCTCATTCAATTTATTTTTATATTAATTTATTTATATTTCTCTAATATAACTCTTTTATAATGGATAAATGACTTCTAAAATACCAAATTTTGGTAATTTTTATATTTTGATCACTAAATAAAAAAATACTTAAGATGAAAAATTTTAGACTGATAAGTCATAAGCCAAAATCGAAACTTATTTTGTTGACATAATATAACACATCATTATTGGAGGTTGACTTAATTGTCATGTGTGATCAATGGTTGATTCAGTAAGTCTAAATCTTAGTAGTCACCAAACTTTGACATTTTGGTCACAAGAAAAGTATAAATATAATATTTTTAATTGGATTTCTAGTGAGATTTTGTTAATTTTATGTATTTATAGTCACTATGGGACTATTTTTAAAATAAAGAAGAAATCATACAAAATGACGAAAAAAAAGGAAGACGATAAGATTATATTTGCTCTAATTTTTTATTTTTAAATTTTTTAACATGTCAAGTTGAATGAAATAAAGGTGGTGATGTAACAATGATATAACAGCTGATTGATCATTCATCATCGATGACATGATATGTCATGTTAACATAATAACCTTTAAATTTGATCAAAATTTAGACTTATTGAATCAACCATTGATCACATGTGACACTAACGTACCAATACAATCAGTTTCCGATGATAACGTGGCATATCACATCAATAAAATGAGCTTTAGTTTTTACTTGTGACCTACGACTGAAAAAATTTTCAAATTTTAGTGCTATATTTTAAAAAAATTTCGTTTAGTGATCAAAATTTAATATTTTAGAAGTCATTTATTCGTTTTATAATTATATTTTATCTGAAATAATTAATTTTAAATAGTATTTTTAAGAGACTTATTAGAAAAACCATAAATAAATATATTAAAGTTACTTGTTTTTAAGAAATATATAATATATTTATATAAGTATATCATTATATATTTTTTACTTAAAAAAATATAATTATAATATAAATAAAACATATATACAAATAAATTTTAAATATATAATATATATATTATGTTTCAGAACGGATATACTAATATTCATTTCGTTCACGAATTTTCTCTGTTCAATTATAATTAATTAGACGGATATCTAATAGGACGGGTCAAAATTATAATTGAGTAACTTTATAAAGTCTAATAATGAATAAGAGTTGTATAGCATCTGACCTAGTCCAAACAAACAAAACTCCCACCAACAGAAGTTTGACTCCAAATAGACCCCACCAAGACTTTGGACCAACCTCCTAACGGATGGCACCTCACCTTTTAAAAACCATATGTACTGCCATAGATGTTACTATCTCATTCACTAATGCTGTTGACATATATATATTTTTTTTAATAGAGAAAAAATAAATTATTTATAATTATCGTTAAATTTTGATGTATAATATAATTAAGATATTTAATAATAAGAGTATATGATTTTTATGTTTATTTTTTAAATAAAAAATATATATTTTTAAAAATATTATTATTTCATGCAGTAGATTTATATTGCTGATGGAGCAAGATTTAAAGAATCATCAATGGCATCCTATGGAACTCATTTCCTTAATTTTCATATGAGTCCCATGTATACGTGAAGACAAGTGCACCCAGTAATCTCTGTTAAAACTTAGGCCCACATTCTTTCTCTATGGGTCCCACTTGACAAAACCTAGCTATATAATGCATCTCTCTTTCATTTCTTTCTTCTTCTCTCAAGAAAAATAATGGCAGGAGATTATGGCTCTGCAATTTCTCTTTCAAGAGATCTTTCTCATACCTCCGACGACTCTTCTTCCGATCAGAGTCCCCGGAGCGTGCCCACACTCTCCACTTCACCTTTCTCTTCCAAACCTCGCACCACCACCCAACACCACCACCGCCACAACATACAATCGCCAGTGGAAATTCAAAAAAAAACAAGAGGCAGACCACCAGGCTCCAAAAACAAACCAAAACCACCCGTTATCATAACAAAAGACACAAACTCCACAATGAAACCGACCATTCTCGAGATCTCCGCTGGTTCTGATATAATCAACTCTATAATCAACTTTGCGCGTAAAAATCACGCAGGTGGTATAACTGTTATAAGTGCAACTGGCTCTGTTTCCAGTGTCACTCTCCTGCAACCAATTTCTCACGCGCCGTCTGTTTCTTTACGTGGGCCATTTAACTTGCTATCATTAAGTGGCTCATTTCTTAGTTCTTTTGCAAATAATAATAATAATAAACAATCTTCTTCTTCTTCGTCTTGTTGTTTTGGGATATCTCTTGCAGGAGCACAAGGGCAAGTGTTCGGAGGAATAGTGGCCGGTAAAGTTATGGCGGCGAGTCAAGTGGTGGTGGTGGCAGCAACTTTTTTGAACCCTACATTTCACAGGCTACCAAGTAGTGATAATGATGAAGGTGAAGAGACCAAACCAGACATTGGTGTTGAGAATTCTTCATGTACTGGCATGTCTATGCGTGTTTATGGTGTGGCTAATCCAACTCCAATCAATTGCCAGATTTCTCCTGATGTTATGCACTGGGGCCCTCCTCCTCCTCCTCCTCCTCCTCCTCGCCCATCTCATTACTAGCTTAGGCAAGCCAAGAAGTATATTAATTAATTAATTAACAGGTATTATTTATAAATACTTGCAAAATTAAACTTGATATTGATTTTGGAGCTTCATTTTCTCTGGATGTTTAGGAAATTATGGTTTTAATTTAGAGTTTAATTTAGTGTTATATACAAGAAAATTAATTTACCAATCTTAATTATATGTTTTCTCTCTTAAATCCTTTTATATATATAGTTTTGTTTTCTCATGCTAGCTCAGCTTTGTTTGTTGCTTATTTTAGAGACTATATAGCTTATAGTATATGCTTCTTTTTTCTTTTCTTTTTTTATTTACCTTCCTTTTATAGTTGTTAGGGTTTTGATTTTGTTGATTTATTTTTACATGTTTAATTGGAAATTTATTATGAAGAATAATATATAAGAAAAATTGACTCTAATATCATGGAATAAATAACAAATGCTTAACTTGTTAAATCGCATTTTAGATTTTCTGTTTTATTTTATCATTGAAGTTGAAGACGAAGAGAATGACATTCAAGGGGAGAATCTATTGTGTGGTAAGGCTATATAAACTGTTGGTGCTGTTATTTGCAGGCTGCATGCAAACAGCTAACCTGTTGTGAATATTAGGGTGTACGTTATTAGGTATAGCTCTAAACTCCCTCGGGAAATGCCTATATACTTTTCCCTCCTTCAAAGCAAAAGCTTCTGTAACTTCTCAACCATTCAATTAAACTCTCTTTCCAAAGCTTTCAATAATTGCAGACTCCATCAACTCTATTCAAACCTTTCAATACTTCCATGCCAGTGATATGCATTTCATTTTGGTACTCTTATGGACATAATATATCATGATGGTGCTCATACAGGCATAAGTGATCAAAGAAACTTTATAGCCTTATATCATGTAAACACCTCATCAGGAGTTTTGTCATATAAATGCCATGTGAGTACTACGTCAATAATTTTTACCGACATCAAAATTATAGACTCCAAAGTAACTGTGAAAATATTTCATATTTTATTTTATAAAAAAATTCAGACCTCAAAATGAAAAGATTACAACCATATATATATATATTTACTTTTTTCCTATTAAAAACTTAAAAAAAAAAAACAATAATAAAGCTTTTACTCAATTAATAAATTTTATGAAATATATTTATAATTTTTTTATTTGTCAAATTTGATCTAAATGAAAATTATATCCTAAAAAATATTTTGATTAGCTTACTTTGTAGAACGTGATAACTAATATACTGTACTTTACTATAGTTAAAATAAAAATGAGCATAGTCACTTATTCAAAGTAATTTTAAATTTTATATAGTATTGGAATTACTAATTTCAATTAAAATTTAGCTATTGAGATTATAGAATTCAATTATATATCAGCTTATTTAATATTTTATATTTAATTAATGTGAAATTTAATATTTTAATATTTTTCCTTAAGTAATAACTGAATTAAGATAATTATTTATTAATCTCAATTGATATTTATAGATTTATAATGAGAATTGAGTTGATTAAATTGAAAGTCCAATATAGACAAAAAGACAAATTTAAAAATTTACCACTAGACGAAATTGAAAGACAAATACGAACAAAAAATAACTAAAAAAATTCATAATATGAATTATAATTTAGGAGGGGATATATATCATTTTTCCGATCTAACATCATTTTAAAAATATTAAAAAATTATATAATCTTAAAAGTATTAATTTTTAAAACTAGCTATTTAGGTTAAATAATCTAATTATATATAAACTTATTCAATATCTTATATATCTTATATTTAATTGATGTAACAAATTTTTCTATTAAGCTAAATGCATTTCTTTTGAATTTTACTAAACTTTCATTCACTTAATTTAGCGTGCTTAAAATCTATCAAAATTATGGTACAAGTAAAATCTTGAGTTTTTCTTTTTATATATACAATCGCGGACAAAGGGGGCTATAATTTTTTTTTTTTTAAATACACATAAAATTTTTAAGTTTTCTATATATACTTTCCTAAATTTTTATGTTTTTTCATATTTTCCCTTTTAATATTTATTTTTATCTTTATAACTCATAAAATTTTTATAAATAGCCCTCTAGCTTCATAATTTTTTGTAATTTTACACCTGTAATTTTTTTTTTTAATTTTACACCTAAAATTTTTATTTTTTCATATTTTCTCCTAAACTTTTGTTTTTATACCTCTAATTCTAAGAATTTTTATCTTTAGATTTTTATATTCAAATATAACCAGGTAAAAAGGTGGTACTATAAAAAAGTGATACATTTAAAAATAACCAATAGTGAAATATAGTAAAAAAGTGATACATTTAAAGATAACCAATAGTGAAATATAGTATTTTTTGCTCGTCTGGCAAGAGAATTTACTTAATAAAACATGCAAAATTTAATGTATGATTTGGCAAATGATATGAAAAAGGAAGTAATTCACAGCTGTATGAGTTGAGTCTGATTTTGTAAACTGTTAAAAATTTTTAAAATTTGATCCGTTTCAATCGTAATTTTTTTTACTGATTGCCATATGCAACTTGATTCACAATCATAGAAAGTGAAAAAAAAAGTTAAAATGATCATAATTAGAATATACATCTCTTTTAAATATCATCATTATTTGATTATTTTGAAATTTTTATATTTTAACAAATTATAATAAAAAGTCAAGTAAATGATATCAGTGATCACTAAACTTTTAAATTTATTATATTTTGATCACTAACCGAAAATTTATTTCAAATTAGTCATTATATTTTTTATAATATTTCACCAGTAGTCACCATATCAAATCAAAGTCGGATCGATACATGCGGTATCTGAGTCAGTGTTATATGTTGACTCAAAATATCACGTAAGTCAAAATATCACGTCAGCAAAAGTTTAGTAATTATATTGAAAAAAAATTTAAAGTTCAGTGATCATATTGAAAAAATATTAAAGTTTAGTGATTTTTGATGTTATTTATATTTTTTGTTCTTTCATTCTTTTAGTTATTTTTTTTTTCCTTTCAAAATATACTTTTAATTTTCACTAATTATATTTTTTTAGTTTTTTTTTATTTTTTATCATAATATTTTTTAATTCTTTTAAGTAAAAATATATATTTTTTTAATTAAAGCTTTATTTAATTTTTATAAATTCAAATAATAAACTTTTTCTAATAATTTTAAATGCAATATTTTATTATTATTATTAAAACTAAAATAAAATAAATAAAATTTATTATCTGACTTTATTGTCATTTTGAATAAATGAATTGTGCATTGTACACTGATCATATTTAATAATATAGAATCTAGAGGTCTGTGAAATTTAATTGAATATAATAATTTAATCAATGAATAACGTGATGCTAATAGGGAGGTTACAAATTATATCATACCATAAGATGAAATACTATATCTTACTAAATGATATCATTCAATTTCAAAATATAATTCCTCTTATTTAAATATTATTACCTAGTTAATAATAATATGTAAAAATAAAATTGATAAGAAAATTTAAATGTCAAGAAAATCAAAGAATAAATTTTTATTTTATCTTTTATTTTATTTTAACTTTTATAACATAAACAATAATAATAATAATAGTAATAATAATAAAATATTTGATTTAAAATTAAATAATAAATATATAATAGTCAAAGAATTAAAATGATAAGAAAATTCAAATAGCTTAATTATTCATCATCAAAATAAAATACTATTATACCTAAATTCATAACCTATTATCTTTTTGAAAGAAGGTATAACCATGATAAAAAATATTAGGACTGATTTATTTATTATTTAGTGTCTAATTATTAGTCAGAGGATTAATATTGGGTGTTGGATATTAGTAAAAGTAATTTAAAAATATTTTCACTTAAAAGAATTAAAGAATAATTTGACAAAAAATAAAAAAATAACTAAAAAATATTAGTGGAAATAATTAAAAAATATTTTGATAAAAATTAAAAGAATATTTTGAAATGGAAAAAAATAAATAAAAAAATAAAAAGGTAAAAATTATAAATGACTTTTAAAAATTACTAAATTTTGATATTTTTTAAATATGGTCATTGAATTTTTAAATTTTTCAATATGATTACTAAATTTTTATTGATTTAGTAGTTTGACATGATATTTTTGCCTTATGTAACATGTTGATTAAGCATATAATGGTAACACATATGTCACGTGTACCGATCGGATTTCGATTTCACCTGATGATCACCCGATAAAATATTATCAAAAATATAATAATTAGTTTGAAATAAAATTCAAGTTTGTAATCAAAATAGAACAAACTCAAAAGTTTAATCACCACTTAAAACATTTAATCTTAAAAAGTGTTTACATTTTTAAAATTATATAAAAAAAATATTTATATTTTAGTTCTATTAGAGAATTTGATTATAGAGTGAAAAGTCTATTTTTACTTAAATTATTTATTTTAATACAAAAAATACCCTTCTCTTTGTTCAACATACACCTTCTTCTTTCCTTTTCAAATATCAAACAAGCAAACAAATCTCTCTACTGTACAAAGATGAAATGAATTTTATGTCTTTGAATCCATTTTTTCCTTGAAAGACCTGAGAAATAAAATTTTTCAAAGAATTCAAGGAGTTGATTTGTTGTCTAATAGTATATTGATCCTCCTTGTGTTCCAACTTGCAAAAGAAAGAAGAGAATTTGCCAAAGGAAATTAAATTTGGTAATGCATATAAGGAGCGACGCACTCGATCGGTGATTTCCAATACCAATTCACCTTTTGCTGTTGTAGCCTATGGACTCGATTGTGGCCGCCGAACTCAAGCCACTCCAGTCTCTTTCAACAATCACAATGAGTTTTGCAGGGTTTAAGTTGTGTTTTTGGATAAATTTCGAATTTTAGATGTGGATTTTGGAGATCTAGTTGTAATTGAAGTTCATATTATATGGAAGTGGTCCCTTCATGTCATACCTGCTTTCTGGTCGCTTCCCATTCGAAGTCACAGCTCCGCTCATGAGTTGCTGCCATCTCTTAGCCTTCTCGAACTCAGTGAGAGAATGGTCCGATTGGATCGCTTCAAACACAGCGAGCCAGCAGATCTTTGGTATAAGCAGTAAGGGTAAATTATTTGTGCTAAAGTTATTGTATTGTTTTGCCAAAGGCATTGTGGAGGACTTGTAGTTGGCTGAGTAGATTTGCCAGTTCCTTTCCCTTGAGCAAGTGACCATGGTTAAAGATAGTTCATCTAATCACAAATGGAGGCTTGTCGGCTCTCAAAGCTTCTCTATCCTGCCAGTTGATTCAAGGTTTCACCTTCTTTTCATTTTGTAGATTGGAGGAAAGTTCAAAAGGGAATTTTTGCTGCCAGTCTATCAATTTCCCATGAAGATTGAAGCTTTGTCGCACCAAGAGAAGATTTGAGTGGCCTTAGGCTTATAGATGTTGTTCTCCATTAGTTTCATTAAAAAAAAAAAGCCAACGGATCTTTGAGCAATGGGTGGATTCAACATGGATACAAATTAATTTTTATTTGATTTTTCCCTAAAGTTATTAACTTTTTAAGATAAAAATTTGCGATGATTTTTTTTTTTATTTGGCGGTTTAGATGGTGGAAAATTGTAGAAAAGGGGAGAATGAGAGTGGAAAGTAGTGGTGGTGGTGGTACAAGTGGATAAGAAAGTGAATGAAATTAAAGAAATGGTACGAGACTAAAAATTAAAATAAAAATAAAGAGTGTTATGAATTTTTTTTATTTAATGAATTTTTTAATAAAAGAATTTTATTTATTAATAATATTATAATATAAATATTTTTTAATATAATTTTAAAAATATAAATTTTTTTAATATAATTAGTTAAAATGTAGATAATTCAAAGTAATTAATCCTTATCAAATATATATATATATATATTTTGTGAGAAATATCAAAGATCAATACAAAGGGAAGACTGAAGAGTAAAGCCCTTCTTTGTATCTATCATTTATTACCATTTCCAGGTAAATTAAAATGATGATTTTTTTTTTTTAAAAACAGTTACAGTGGTGAAAGAGTAAAAAACTTGGTCTTAGTCATGATCACGGTCATGGCTCATTGGGTGGGCCATGCATGCTGCATGCATCAGTGGATGGGTGCACGCGGGGGGTCAGAGACAGACATACATTGAGCAAGTCTACTCTTTATCAACGTTTCAATCTCTCATTTGTCTGTGCCCATTTTCACGAGCCATATCTATATGTACAGAAAGATAAAAGCTGCTGCTGTGCCTCTGCTCTGCTACTGATCTCTTTCAAACTCATTTACTGTTTCCCTCCAGACTGGTCAAACATAACTTTAAATTACCAAAAATTTGGAAAAAAATTTAACTTCATACTTAAGCTAGACATTTTGATAGGATCAGATCCATCTGGACCCAGGGCCCGAATCAGTTTGAGCTGGATCCAGATATGGATTAGAATATGTTGGATCCGGTTATTATATTCCGGCTCGACTTATGACCCATTTGATTCAAACTCCAGAATCAAAATTAAAATCGAAAAAAAAAAATATTTTTTATCAATTGTTCAATAAAAAAAAAATGAAGGAAAAAAAAAAATTAATTTCTTATAAAACTGTTTGGTTTATGGTGTACAAGAATCGGAATGAACATATATGTTTCAATAAATTTCTATAATTTTATTATTAATACATATATATTTAATTAATAATATTTTTATTACTTCTATGATGATCATACTTTTTAAGTAAGTATTTAACTTTATTTTTTAATTTTAAAATATGTTTTAATTTTTAATCCTATATTTTATTAAATGTTTATTCTATATCATAAGCTTGTTCTAGTTAAAAGAAAATTACTTATTAATATTTTAAAATTATTTTAATTTTTATTATCTTATTTATAAATTTATGTTAATTTTAAATAATTTATTAAATACATTTATTTTTATTTTATATTTCTTAAAATGGAAATTAAAAGCATATTTAATTAATTAAAAGTAAATTTTATGATTCATTGTTATTTATTAATATTTAATTTATTTTAATTAATTCAAGTTATTTAGTTAATATTTAATTTTATAGAGGCTTATGATTTTTTTTTTTTACAAAACAAGTTGAGCGAAGCTTTTACTTGGCTCAAATTTTTTTTTTTCTGAGCTTGAGTTCACCGAGAATTTAAAAATTATGTTCAAACTCCGCTCATTAACTATTAGAGAAGTTTAATATCGGCTCATTAAAAACTTGTTTATAAAATTCGGTTCAAACTTATATCGTTAATAAATTATAATTGAGTTCGAGTTTGAGTTCGATTCAACCTCGATTCATATTTAAGCTCAATTTGTTACGAAACTTTTTTAGAATATTTAAATTTCCAAATATTCAATTCTAATAAAATAAATATATATAAAAAAATAATTTTAACTAGCATAACTAGTAAAAAAAATTAATTTTAAAATTGAACACTTCATGTTAAAATAAAAATAAAAACATCATTCAATCATAAAAATAAAAGGAAAAAAGAAATTTCTCCATAAACTTTAACTTTAGTGTCTTTCATAAGTTTCGTAATTGCAAAAATATCATAAAATCCGCAAAATCAAATTATATACAAATCAAGTTGACATGAACTATTTAAAAATTCATTAAAAAAAAAAAGCATAGACATAAAAGGAGAATTACAGTTCATATAATGTCAATCAAAAGTGATATTATATAAAAACACCAAAAGATTTAAGAATTGAATGAAACAGTTATTAGTTAATTAATTTATGTTTGTGGATGAGAAAATTAATTGCAATTAACAAATAATTAAGTTTATTGTTTGTAATAACATTAACCACATATATCTTGAGATTTAATTTTAAATTTACAACGTTTGTTAGATATTAAATTAAAATTTAAGATCTTGGAATAATGAGAAATTTCTAATTTGGTTTCATCTACCAATACAACTCTATAGAAAATAAATAAAGATAGCCAAAAACCTGAGTTCTTGAGAAAACCCAAGAATCAATTTTCAAAAGAAACTGAAAGACATGCTTTGTGGATTAATTAAAAGCTAGAATTTCATTAATTGATTTGTTTAACCCAAAAACAAACAAAAATTTCTACTAGCACCAAAGCAAAAATCAGATTAGAAAATATGTTATTGTCTCCATAATTTTGGTATCTGATTAAGTTTTGATTTAAGTGAGAAAAAAATTCATTGAAAGGCCTGTAATTTGGAAGCAAGATGAGAAAACAAGACAACAAAGCCGTAGACGAAACAAGTTCTTGAAACGAAGCCAAATCGAAATTGTAGATCTTAATCAATCACCAAGAACACCAAAAAAATCTCAAAAACTACAAGAACAGTGATATTATACAAAACTAATATATAAAATCTATTCAAAATTCACAATCTACAAGTCAACAGACAACGAAACCACAAAAGAAAAATCATATGTTTCTCTATCCCATAATAAATGTTTTAATTTCTTTTTTAATTTGTCCTAATTTAATTGTCTTATATCCTAATTCAAATAACATTTTATCTTAACTTACAATAATGCTGTTATTAAAAATATGTTGAAAACTATAAAAATTAATTAAAAGATAGAAAATATGAAAATTTTAAGAATGTGAAGGGAACATTAATTAATGAATTAAAATAATAAATAAATTAGAAATAGTTAGTTATTAAAAAATTATGAAATTTGACAGAAATTATAATTTTTGAAGAATGTTTTAATTTGGAAAAATCGGTAAGCAAACTTTTAATTTTTTATAGAATTTGCATCTGACCGGATTTCGACTAAACTTCGGCAGTCAAATCTAACGTGATAAATTTTTATTAATATTTTTTGTCAAGTAAGCATATAATTGAAAAAAATTTGAAAAAAAAACTTAATTAATTAGTATTCATATTAGTATTATTTATTATTATATATATATTATTGTCACGTTCAAAAAATGGAACATGACGGTTCTAGAGTATAGGACTCTCTTATATAATCAACACCCGTAGAACCCATACTATAAACTCATCAACTAACAATTTTCATAATTCATTCTCATCTCAACTCGAACATATATTTTTCATATTTTAATCCATCATTAAACATTTAACTATGTCGTCCATAATATTCTAATTAACTAATTTACATTATATATATCTACTTATCATACATAATAATTACTAACTAGTCTAGTTAACCATGTAGTTTCTAACATATAACAAAAGAGTTATGTTTAAAGATATCTACATAGTAAGAAAGTCTAGTTCCTTTGAAGAAGAATGAAACCTCGGAACCGCTACTATTTACCTCTGACTTGAAAAATGTCGAACTATTAAAAGGGTGAGTTTTACAACTCAGTGAGCTATAAATATATTATTATACAATAAGGTTAGGTAATAAATATATTATTATACAATAAGGTTAGGTAAATGACAGGATAATCCACCAAATGTTCATCTCAAAAGTAATAAGTAGTAAATAGAATAAATAAGGTAATCAATGTCACATAATTCATTGATTAGGCAGAATGAACGAAAAAAATAAAACATAACAGATATAGGGCCTCGTACTCATATAAATCTCATTAGCAATACTTTTAGTAGTTTAAACTTGTGAAATGACATAAGACTGATCAGACCTTATGATTATGACTTAACCCTTCCTAGTTAGGGTTAATAATTTAATCAATGTGTATATTACCGATGGTTCTCACTGTAATACCTATCATATATATATATATTTAGATATTATTGTATGTTGTTGAATTGATTGTGGATAGATTAATATTTTGAGGAATCTAGAATTCTGTATGCAGGGAGGATTTTGTGAGACTGGTTTCATGACTTTAAAGGAATAATTTGAAAAAGTATAAAACATAAAAGTTATAGATTTATATCTCATCTTTAGTTCTGTAAAAGGGTTTTATGAAATTTTGTGTGTGTGAGGAGATATGCCTCCTTGACCAAGACCTATCTGGTTCATTATTTTCTGCAGGAATCTGAGCATGTTTAATTTTTCTGGGAATGATTGAGGCTGAATGAGCCAAAAGTGTAAATATGAAAAATATTCCTTTATGTGTTATGTTATTATATGTAAAATTTCAGGGGAATTGGATAAGTATAGCTCAGTTGAGAGTGAAATTAATCAGACCTATTCAAAGGATTTTTAGGCAGTAAAAGTTAGGGTAAAATTTAGAAATTCACCATAGTTTGTGTAGATATCCTTTTTATTTGAATTTTGGATATGTTGGAACTTTGAGTGTCTATTTTAAATGATAAAAAGAATCAGGGAGTTTGGATGTCTGTAGCTTATTTGCGAGCTGATTTAGTATGAGTTGACGAGGAAGAGGTTCCAGCTCGGTAGAATCTGCTATTTATGCGAAGTGGCATTGCGAGCTGGCAAATGCGAGGTGACATTTGCAAGACGGCAATGTGAACAGGCGAATTGGCTAAGTGGGATTGACGAGGTGGTAATAGGTGAAGAAGAGGATTTGGCTAGGAGGCCTTTGGCGAAGTGGCATTTGGCGAAGAGGATTTGGCGAAGAGGATGCGAGGTGGCATTTAGCGAAGCGAATGTGAGGTAGCATTTGGCGAAGTGGAATTCAGTGAGGTGGCCTTTGCCGAGGTGGCAATAGGCGAAGAGGTATTGCCGAGGTGGCATATGCGAGGTGGAAATAGGCGAGGAGAGTTTGATAAAGAGGCATTGCTAAGATGGCATATGCGAGGTAGAAATAGGCGAGGTGGCATATGCGAGGTGGCACATACGAAGTGGACATGCAAAGTGGGATTGGTGAAGTGGTATATGCGAAGTGGCATTCGCGAGCTGGCATATGCGAAGTGGCATTCGCGAGCTGGCATATGCGAAGTGGCATTGTGAGCTGGCAATGCGGAGTGGCATTTGCAAGCTGGCTTATGCGAAGTGGCATTTGCCGGAGAAGATTGGCGAGGCGAGTTGGCGAAGCGGAATTGAGAGGCAGTAGCCTATTTAACCAGATATCCAGTAGCTGTTTTTCTCGATTTTCTTCTCTCTTTTCTTCGTTCTTCTTCATTTCTTCTCCTATCTCTCTTAAATCTGCCCCATTTGATTTCTAATGCATTAATACTCAGAATTAATGCATTAGATCATTAAATTAGAGAATTATAAGGCTGTGATCCTCAATTTCAAGTCATATTCTTCAAGAACTCATTTTTGGGGAAAATAAGGTAATTTTCTCCAAACTTCATTTTCTCTTTGGGTTGAGAATTTCTGATAATTAAAATATTTATTTGAAAGTATATAGAGTTTATTATAAGTAATTTAAGATTATTAATTTTGATAAATGTGGAAGATATCAAAATTTATGAAATTGATGAATAGTGACATGAATAGTAAGTACATTTTGAATTTCAGATTTTTTTTAAGAAATAAATTAAATTGATGTTAGGAAACAATAATAGAGACTATAAGAGGGTTAAATTACAAGGAATTATATTATGTATTATTGATTAAGGAAAACCTTAATTTTGAGAATTTGGAAAAACTTTCATAAGAGAAGAGAACTTAAAAAATTTAGGAAGATTATTAAATGATTGTAATATCTGCTATTTTGAAGTGTATTTATTGATTTTTGTATGTTTGGAGAATTTGAAATTTTAAATGAGAATATGGAGAATTTCAGAAATTTTATTTTGGATAATGTAGGATTCAGTGATGATCATTTTATATTCTTAAAAGCATAATTTGATTAAGTGTAAAACATAAAAATTGTTAGTATATGTCTTAACTATAATTCTATAAATTGGTTTGGCAAAATTCTGTATATATGATGAGTTGTGTCTATTTGAGCAAGGTTGGTCAGGTTAAGAATTTCTGCAGGGATGCAGTGTTTGTTTGGAATTACTGGGAATGTCTGAGGTAGAATTAGCTGAAGTGGTAAACATAAAAAATGTTCCTTTGTATGTTGAAATGATGATTGTAAAATTTCAAATTTTTTGGATAAGTATATCTCGGTGGAGAGTGATTTGAATCAGAGTTGTTCAGTTAAATTTTGAGGCAGGAGTCTGGGTAACATTTGGAGAGTCACTACGGTCTGTGTGTTGGTTATTTTGATTTGAAATTTTGATATGTTGTGTTTCTTCCTGTTGATCATAAGTGAAAAAAAGAATTAATAAGTTTGGATATTTATAACTCATTTGCGAGCTGGCTTAGTAAGGGATGTTCAGGCAGGAGTTTAACTTAGAAGAATTTGCTATGGCGAACTAGCAAAATGCGAGGCATTTTGCGAATTGAAAATGCGAAGTAGCGTGATGGCGGAGTGGCAAAGTGAGTTTGCCGAAGAGGATTTGGCAAAGAGCTAAGGTGAAGAGCTTTGGCGAAGAGGATTAGGTGAAGAGGATTTGGAGAAGAGCTTTGGCGAAGAGGATTTAGGCAAAGAGGATTTGGCAAAGAGGCATTATGCGAGGAGGCATTGTGCGAAGAGAGAATGTGCGGAGTGGCAGTTCGCGAAGAGGCGAAGAAGCATTGCCGAGGTAGCATATGTGAACTGGAATGTGCGAGGCAGCATTTCTGGATCAAGATTTGAGGGCTGGCAAGTGCGAGCTGGAAATGCGAAGTGAGTTTGGCGAGCTGGCTTAGGTGTGGGAGTTTTGCCGGGGCAGTTTGGTGAGCTGACTTAGGCAAGGTAGCTTTGCCGAGGCAGGCCTGGCGAGGTGAGTTGACCAGCTTGTTTCTGGGCAGAGGTCTATTTAACCCCCCAGCAGTCCAGAATTGTTTTCACGATTTTTCCCTTCTTTCTTCCTTTCGTAAACTCAGTCTTTTTCTCAAATTTGTTTCATTTTATATTATAAGGCATTAATACTTATATTAATGCAATAGACTTCTAGATTAGTCTAAATTAAGGCAGAATCATCAATTTGAGCAGTATTTTTGCAGAAATCTCAGTTTGGAGGAAATAAGGTAAATTTTCTTCTTAAGTTATTTCATTGGAATTATTTAAGTCTATGGGTTAGGATAATTAATTCTGGGTATATAGATATTGCTAGTGATCTGAAGCAATTAATGATAATTAATGTGGGAGAAATTTGGAGGTTGAGACTGCTGTGAACAGTAACTCCGAAAATTTAATGCAGTTTTCTTTAAGAAATAAATGGAAGTATTGTTGGAAATTAAGAATAGAGATTATAAGATAATTAATTAATGAGAAATCATGGGGAATATTAATATTTTGGAGAAACCCTAATTTTTATATATTTGGAGAATTTCTTAGGAGAAGAATTTCGGAATTGATTGAGGGATTAAATGGCAGAATTTCTAAGGAGGAATTAAGAGAAATTTGTGTAAGAGGTAAGTATGAATATTCCATTTGATTATTGTTCATTGGAATTAAAATGATCAAAATATCCTCATGTTGATTTTCTTATTATTTATATATATATATACTTGAATACTGTGAATGACTTGATCAATATTCTTGGATCAAGTCCATGTACTCTTGCTTGTGAAGCCGGTTTGGACAATGATAAATGATGATGGTCTTGTGACCAATATACTTTTATGATTTGATACCTATGACCCATGGATAGAACTCTCTTCCCAATGAGAGTAAATTCATTGGTCCATTGTGCACTTTGGGAGCCCAGCCGATAGGGTTTTTATCGGTGTTCCACCTAGAGGGGGCTAGGAGCTCTAGGCGCATGCCTGGCCAAGCATGTGTGCACGTTGAGGTAGCAAGGCTACCGATACGTATGATATGAGATGTGATCAGTTCTTCCAGATGATATTTGATAATGCCATTCCTTGTGGACATTCTATGTTCTAAAGATGAACCACGATTTGAATTTGATATAGCCAAATTATTATGAAAACTACATTTCTTTCAAGTAAAAGTTTATGACTTCCTTCATGCCTATATGTATAATTATTTGTTTATTGACCATGATTCGATATTCAGTTCTTATTGTATAATGTTCATATCTTACTGAGTTAAATGCTCACTCTTCTTCTGTGGATTTCAGGTGATAGCTTAGCTCGTGAGGGGGCTAATAGAGAAGACCGAGCTTCTTGACTTATTTACTCTAAGAAGCTTCATTGTAATTATCCTTTTGAGATATTTTGTATATTTATTAATGGTATTATGATACAATATATGTTGGAGTATACTCTAGAGCTCCGTAGTTAGTCTTTTGAAGATGTTAGAATATTTTGATGTATGATTGTTACCTTTTTGGGTACTCTTGTTCCTCAGTGATGTGAGATGACTCTTTTGATCATTAAGGAACAAGAGAAAGATATGAAATGATAAAAAGAAAGATATAACTGATTTTGATTATATGTAAGGATATAATAGATGTATGATGAAATATGATTTTGTGGTTTATTAGTAAATGATGAGATTTCATAATTTGTGAGTTCTACGGGTTTATGGTGGCCTTAAGCCTACCCTTGCCCTAGGACCGTTGCATCACGAGAGTTGGGGTGTGACAATGATCAAGCTATTGAAGTATGAATATCATAAATGTCTTACTTCTTATGAGATAATTGCTCAATATTTATTATATATATATGCTCTCGGTAATTATGTCCCTGCTACATTATACCTACTATATTCGTTATATATATATATATATATGATAATGACTTGGTCATTTCTTGGACCAAGATCATGATTAAGCCTTTGCTATAAATGCTAATTGGTCTCTTGACCAAATTCAGTTTTATTGAGAACACAGTATCTTTTTTATGAACCTGAGACATATATGCATAGAACGCTTTTTCCAATGAGAGTAAATTCATTGGTCCAATGTGCACAATGGGAGTCCAGCTGATAGGGTTTTTATTGGTGTTCTACCTAGAAGGGGCCATGAGCTCTAGGCATATGCCTGTGCAAGCATATATGCCACGTTAAGGTAGCAAGGCTACTGATACGTATGTTATGATATGAGATCAGTTCTATCATATGAGGTTTGATAATGCCATCCTTTGTGGGCATTTTATGTTCTAAATGAGAACCATAATTCGATTTGTGATATTTGATAGTGCTAATTATTTTAAGCACTCATGTTCCTTTCAAGTAAAAGTTTGAGATTCTTTCATACCCAAATATATAAATATATATGTTCATGTTCATGATTTGATATTCAGATTCTTGATTTATGATGTTCATATCTTATTAAGTTGAAGGCTCATCCCTTTTCTGTGGTTTTAAGTGCTAGTGTAGCTCGAGAGATAGCTAATCCAGAGGATAGAGCTTCTTGACTTATTCTTCCTAAGAAGCTTAGATGTAATTATTTTGAATATTATTTTGATATATGTATATATATATATATATATGTATATATATAATCATGTCTGTTGAGATACATACTCTTAGAGCTCCGTAGTTAGATATGGGATGTTGATTTTGTATCCATGGATATTATTTGTAGACTCTCACTTGTTCCATATTGATATTGGATTCATCTTTTGATCGGTAAGGAACAAGTAGAGATGTTATGTTATAAATAATAATTTATGAGATTTAATGATTTGTTTTGGATATAATGTATGTTGTTATGATTGAGACAGGTTTAATTCAGGATTCTACAGGTTTATGGTGGTCTTATGCCTACCCTTTCCCTAGGACCGTCGCACCGGTGGTGTCGGGGTGTGACACTCACCCACTACCCCATCGGAAGGTATTAATATAACAATGGCTATGGATACAATTAGGCTCAAGTTCAATATCAATACAATAGGAAAAATCATATCAAATTAATTAATTCTCAATGTACAAATTTAATAGGAATAGGCATATTAATTATAATGCTATCTCATCCAATTAGGAAATTTCATTTAAAATGAGATTAATTTCAAATAGATAGGCTAGATTTATATTCAATAAATATCAATGTGTCAAATGGAAATAAACTCAATGTTAAACATTTGGTGGATTAAAAGTTGGATTCATTGAGACATTTTTACAAATATATGGTGTGCAACAATTCAATAACAATTGGGAAAGGTTTTAGGGTGGTTTCATCAAAGCCAAATTATCACACATTAAGTACTCCATTCAAGGAACATCATAGGCATTCAACTTTTAACTAAGACAAAGATAAATATTTATATCTATTCGTATAAAGGTTTCCCTAATTCTCTCTTGTTTAGTTCTCCTTTCAAAATTTATAAATTAAAATATTTCAGAATTGGTTAAGTAACCAACTCAATTTTAAAAATTTTTTATGAAAAGATTTTGGATTAAAATAAAAATAATTTTCAATTGCAAGGATTAAAATGTAATTATCACGTCCCAAAATTTAAAACATGACGGTCCTAGGGTGCGAGAATAGTCTATATATTGACACCCATAGAACCCTTATCAATTTATTAACTAGTTAAACCATTAATAACAAATTAAAAATTTCAACATAATTTCCCCTGTAATTACAATATATTTCCCAATGTGAATAGTCTCAAGTTCAACATCTTTAACATTTTCCCAAATCCTCAACTTTTATAGAAAATACACTTCTAATCCTCCCTTATAACCTCACTATAATATTTCATTCACAATTCATTATACATATAAAATGATAATAATCTTTATAAATTATGAGATCAATTATCACATAAATATATTGGGTTACTCAAATATCTTACATTTCTATAAATTTATAATTATTTATGCACTTAACTCTAATACATATTTATACCTCAAATCCCATGAAGCATAACTAGAGAACCAATAGTATTGGAAAGACATAACATATTACTTGTTACAACTGGTTCCAATGAGAGGGAGGAATAAGCCTTTGGAATTGCAACCTTTACCAACTTTGATCCTGAAAATAATAAACCACTAAAGGCGTGAATTTATTATACTCAGTAAGTTATAAACATATTATTATACATAAACTAGGTAGAATGTTCATGTCATGTAGAATTTAAGTTATCAAGGATCAATGAATAAATAAGAAAATCGACAATAAAATAAATAATATCAATTTAGGACACATATGTTGAAAGTCTCTTTGGAAACCAAGAAGGGTGAATTAGTTGGAATGGCAAATTAAGGGAAAATTAAAAATTAATGAGATGAAGGAAGGAAAAAAAATCAAACACAAGAATTTTATAGTGGTTCGGCCAATACTTGCCTATGTATACTCCTCAAGATCACACTTTAATATGTTACTTGATTCTTTTCGGGTGCAAGATCAAATCCAAGTGTTTAGGCTCACACTCAAACCTTACAGAGTGTTTTCAAAGGCTCACACTTCAAACTTTTATAAGTGTTTTATCACTCAAACCTATACAAGTGTTTTACTAAGGCTTACACTCAAACCCTTAAGAATTACAAGAGATGAGAAGAAGAAAATCCCCTTTAACTTTTTTTCAACTCTCAAACAATCAATGAGTCTTAACCAGCTCAAAGATTCATAACTAATAACTCATAAAAATGATTTTACAATAAATAAGTTTTTCAAGCCATAAATATGAATGATTTGAATAATTCAATAATAATTTCTCAATTGTTATTTTCTTGTTTTTAAGCTTTTCACTAACTCATATTTATAGTCTTGGATAAAACATAGCCGTTTGGCTTCATTTAATGCCAAAAAGTGTAGTTGATAGCTTTTCCAATGGCTAATTTTTATTACTAATTTTCCAGAGTAGCGAGGTCTACGTAATAAGAAGCGGGCGCTACTTAATTAGTAGCTAGCGCTACTTAGCTAATTTTCCAAACTTGAGCTACTAGACCTTCTGAACTTCTCAGTAGCGGCTGCGATTGATTGGTAGCGGGTACTCCGAATCATGCTTTATTTTTTTTTGTTATAAGATTTTAGATGTATACTATAATGTTTTAGTTTATGACAACTCCAAAATCATCTATCTTCTTACTCTAAAAAATATTAACATTTGCTTACTCAAATTTGTAAGACAGTTTGAGTATTCTTCACTAATTCTTCAATTTCTCCTTCTCTAGAATTCATAATCACTTGATTCTTTTTCAATATGAAAGTAGATATCCATAGCTTAAATCATATTCTTCTTCAATAATTTCCAGCAACATTTTAAATTTTTCCCATTTATTTTGTCCTAGTCTGTCAGCTTGAGCATAATTTATTTAAAAATTCATATCTCCATTTTGCAATCTCCGATGCTCAATCTAATTTATGTTCCCAAAATTAGACATCCATATCTTTCAATCTATACTAAGTTTGTAGACTAATTCCATATGTGAAAGCTTTGGAAATAGTTTGAACTTCACGATATATTAGAGCACCATTGTATGTTTTTCATCTAAGCAACCCTTTGGAAAATCTTTAATATTTTTCGCTGTAGATCTCTGTTTGACTTGATTCTTGTTGAATTGGGAAAGAACTTCTTCCTCTTTCTATTCATATATGGTTCATCATCTAAATCAATATACACAAGGTGCAACATTTAATTGAACTTGCTGATTTATTGGATGTGTTAAACCTATGCTTTGGCAATGGTAATGATTTCTCATGCCTTAAACAACTTAAACAAATTTGTTAGTATAATTAACACATTGATATGTTTTGTTATCATCAAAATCAACATCAAACCCAAGGGTTCCAACAATCTCCCCCTTTTGATAATAACAAAACGATACATACAAGTTTTTAGGAAACATGCAAAAAAACTCAATTAATGTTTTACAAATAACACTTGTATAACTTCCTATTTTTGATATCAACAAAAACATTTTACTTTCCCCTTTAAAAATGAATTGCTCAACATATAAATAGAAAATATTCAAGGGGTACACAAGGGATCATCAAAGCAAATTTGCACAAAATGATTTTATCACAAATATATATGAATGCAAAAGTATGGATAATTCCAATTTATTTTTTATTTTTATGAAAATCATTGTAAACATGCATTCAAAAATATTTAATTCTAAAACTAATTGCAAAATACTTTGCATTCAATTTCCATGTCAAAAGATGTGCATTTAATCAAGGAATGCTATTAAAATAGATTTGAGAATCTAATAAAATCATTTTGCAATATATTTCAATCACCAAAAATAGACATAAAAATTGAACAAATAAGAAAATTCTCTTTTGGAATGCCAACAAGCCCAAAATAAGATATAAACACAATAAACATAGGCGAAAGAGAAGATAAAAGAATAAACACATTTAATTCTCTTCTCCAAACATGATATTCACAAAGAATTCATAAGATATATACATAAGGATATTCATGCAAGTGTTCAATATAGGGGATAAGTATCCAATAAATATAAAACATAAGATAAATTTTACGAAATATGCTCCCCTAAATCAATCAATATGAGCATAAATAATTTCAACTCATGAATCAACACGCTCAATACTATATTCAAGTGAATGCACATCAACTTTTTTAAACAAATTTACACTCAAATCAATAGGCATTGTCACAGTGGTAACATATATTCATTCAATAAAGATTTAAAATATAGAGTTACCACTTTTATCCATGAACTTTAACCTTTTAAATGAGGTGAGCCAATTTTGAGTGTTGACATCCATTGCATATCATTTTGCTTCTTTTTTCCTTGGAATTTTAAACAATTTGACTTTTTCATCATCATTTGATTTCTTAAAATTTTGCACATAAGAAGAAGCCTTTGGTACCCATTTCATTTTGGGTCCTTGAAGGTTAGCATTTGTGCCTTTAGCAACCCAAATTAATTTGATTTTTGGTTGCCTCTTTTTAATAGCACAATCACGAATAATATGACCATATATATTGCAATAATTACAATATCTGTGAGATGTCATATTATCTCTAATTATATATGAATGATGCCTTTTTATTTTGCAAAAATAAGATTTGTGCCCATAACCATTACATGAATAGTAATATCCATTAAATTTGTGATTATGGCTATGAATATTGTGCTTATATCTATTTTTGCAAGTTTGAGTTCTATGACCATTTGAATTATAAGAATGATAATGTCTAATGAATGGAGCTTTAAAAATCATTCTTCCTTCTTTTTCTTGTTTTGAAAGAGAAGATTTGATACTATTTAATTCAACTTTAAGAATTTCATTCTCTTTCAAAACTTGGTCACAAGCTTGAGATTTCACTAATAACATTTTGTTTTCTTTTTCAAAACTATCACTGGTGGAAGTTAATAAAAGAAGTTCATTATTCAAATGTTCATTTGCATATTTCAAATAATCAATATGATATTAGAACATTTTGTTTTTCTCTTTCATTTTCTCAAACTCAATGCACATGGTTTCTAATACATCTAATAACACATCATATGAAAAATCATCATCAATTGAGTTTGAGGAATTTGAAGTTACCTCATTAGAAGTAGTATGCACATCAATGGCCATGAAGCATAAGTTAGCAACCTCATCTTTGTATTCCTCATCACTTGTGGAGGTTGAATATTCCAAGTCACTGTCTCTTCTTAATTGTTACATCATTTTCTCTTGCTCATCATTGAAGTATTCTTCCATTTTACTTGTCCAAACTCTATAATTTCGACCATTAAAGAACAATGGTCTATCTACTTTATATGCAAAACTCTTATATGTTGCCATAGGATCAACTCTTGGATGGTTAAATCTAGAGTGAAGAGCATAAGCTCTGATAACAATTGAAAGTCCCTTTGGTATCCAAGAGGGGGGTAAATTGGTTAGAATGATAAATTAAGGGCAAATTAAAAATTAATGAGATGAAGGAAGGAAGAGAAAAATCAAACACAAAAATTTTATAGTGATTCGGTCAACACTTGCCTACATCCACTCCTCAAGATCACATTTGAGTATGTTACTTGATTCTTTTATGGGTGCAAGATCAAACCCAAGTATTTAGGCTCATACTCAAACCTTACAAAGTATTTTCAAAGGTTCATGCTTCAAATCTTCACAAGTGTTTTATCAAAGACTTACACTCAAACTTATACAAGTATTTTACTAAGGCTCACACTCAAACTCTTAAGAATTACAAGAGATAAGAAGAAGAAAAATCCCTTTAACTTTTTTCCAACTCTCAAATAATCAATGAGTCTTAACCAACTCAAAGATTTACAACTAATAGCTCACAAAAATAGTTATACTGTCACACCCCAACTCCAGTGGTGCGATGGTTCTAGGGCAAGGGTAGGCTTAAGGCTACCATAAACTCGTAGAACTCACAAATCATGAATCTTATCATCATTTAAATAAATTATAACATCATATGCTATCATTCAATAATCATGTCCATACATTTAATTAAACAACAATCATATCTTTTCTATTATCATTTCATAGCTTTCTCATGTTCCTTAATAATCAAAAGATGCATCTCACATCACTGAGGAACAAGAGTACCCAAAAGATAACAATCATACTTCAAAATATACTAATATCCTCGAACGAGTAACTATGGAGCTTTAGAGTATACTCCCATCACATATCGTGTCACAACGCCATTAAATAAATATACAAAATATCTCAAAAGTGATTACAATAAAACTTCTTAGGAGAATGGATCAAAAAGCTGGATCTTCTCTATTAACTCCTTCTCGAGCTAAGCTATCACTTGAAATCCACAGAAGAGGAGTGAACCTTCAACTCAATAAGATGTGAACATCACAATTTAAAAAAAAAAATCTGAATATTGAATCATGGTCATAAACAAATATTTATACATATGTAAGTAAGAAAGAATCACAAGCTTTAATTGAAGGAACATAGGTTCTCATAATACTTGGCTATATTAAATCATATCATAAAACAAATCATGGTTCACATTTAGAACATAGAATGCCCACAAAGAATGTCATTATCAAATCTCATCTGATAGAATTGATCTCATGTCATAACATACGTATCGGTAGCCTTGCTACCTTAACGTTCACACATGCTTGGCCAGGCATGCGCCTAGAGCTCATGGCCCCCTCTAGGTGGAACACTGATAAAAACCCTATCAGTTGGGCTCCCAAAGTGCACAATGGACCAATAAATTTACTCTCATTGGGAAGTGCGTTCTATCTATGGTTTATAGGGTTTCAATCTCATAAGAAGCATATTGGTCGTAAGACCATCATCTTATAACATCATTCAAATCGGTTTAATAAACAATAAGCATATGATCTTGATCCAAGAAAATAAATCAAGTCATTTATATTATATATACAAATATATACATATGGATGAACAAATCAAAGAATGCTAGGTAAATTATTTCAAGAGATAAGAAATAAATAAATGTTCATACTTACCTTACTATAATGTCTTTTGAAATTTCCTTTAGCAATTCCAACTCTTACTCTTCAATTAGTTTGATTTCCTCCTTCCAAGAAATTTCTCCAAAATTATAAAATTAAGGTTTTCTCCAATCAATAATATTTATCATGATTTCCTAACAATTAATAATCTTAGAGTCTCTATTCTTAATTCCCAACAACAATGCTATTTATCTCTTTAAGAAAATCTGCATTAAATTTTCAGAGCTACTGTTCATGACAGCCTCAACATTCTGATTTCTCCCACATTAATTATCATTAATGACTTTAGATTACTAGCAATAAATTCTGTATACCCAGTATTAATTATCCTAACTCATAGACTTAAATAAATCTAAAGAAATTAACTTGGAAGAAAATTTACCTTATTTTCCTCAACACTGAAATTCCTGGAAAATCTGCTTGAATCTAACAATTTCTGCTTTAATATAAACTAATCTAGAAGTCTATTGCATTAATTTAAGTATTAATGTCTTAGACAATAAATGAAAATAATCTGAGAAAAGACTAAAGAAGATAGAAGGAAGAAGAAGGGAAAATTGTGCAGGAAAAACGCTACTGGACGCTGGTTAAATAGTCCACTGCCCAAAAAAATCTTGCTCGCCAGCCCGCCTCGCAAATCCTGCCTCAGCAAATCTACCTCGCCTAAGCCAGCTCGTCATTCCCACTTCGCATTCCCAGCTCGCATTTCCCAGCTCGCCAAGCTTGATCCGGCAATGCCACTTCGCTATCTCAGCTCGCATATGTCACCTCGCATATGCTGCCTCACCAGACTCTTCTCACAAGCTCTTCCTCATATATACCACCTCGATAATGCTTCTTCGCCTCTTCGTCTCTTCATTTCTTCATGAACTGCCACTTCGCACATTCCCTCTTCGCATAATGCCTCTTCGCATAATGCCACCTCGCCTTTCCTCTTCGCCTAAACCTCTTCGCACATGCTACCTCGTATATGCCTCTTCCCCAATTACCACCTCGGCAATCTCACTTTGCCATTTCGCCACTTCGCATTGTTGGCTCACAAAATGCCACTTCGCATTTTGCCGGCTCACCACACTAAAACTTCTCTGAGTTAAACCTTTTCTGAACATCTCATACTTAACCAGCTCGCAAATGAGATACAAATATCCAAACTTACTAATTCTTTCTGCCACTTAAAATTAACATGCAAGGGCACAACATATCCAAATTTCAAATCCTAAAGACTAACACACAGACCATGGTGACTCTCCAAAAGTCACCTAGACTTCTGCCCCAAAATCCAACCAAACAACCCTGAGAAAAACCACTATTTACTGAGACATATTTATCCAAAAATTCTGAAATTTTACAGCTAATATCACAACACATAAATGAATATTTTTCATGTTTACACCTTTAGTTAATTCTATCTCAGTCATTCCCAGTAAATTCAAACAGACACTAACTTCCTACAGAAATATTCAACCAGACCAGCCTTGCTCAAATAGATATAACCCATCATTTACACAGAATTTTGCCAAACCATTTTACAGAATTACAGTTAAGACATAACTCACAACTTTCATGTTTTACACTTTATCAAATTATGTCTTTAAGATCATGTAATTATCATCACAAAATCCTGCAACTGCATTAAGTCGAAAATTCTAGAATTCTCAAACATTCACATTTGACAATAATTAATTCTCCAAACATACAAAATTAATAAAACACTACAAAAATGACAGATATTATATTCTTCCCTCTTAAATAAATTTGTCCTCGAATTTGTACTAATTTGTCTCAGCCTGAAATAAATGGGGATATCTAACTTGTATGCTTTGCTCACTCTCCCATGTGTATTCTTCCATAGCTTGGTTTCTCCACAAAACCTTAACCATTGGTATCTCTTTATTCCTTAGCCTCTTAACCATTCGATCCACAATCGCAATTGGGATTTTTTCATATGACAAATCTGATTGTAGATCTACTTTCGGCACTTGCAATACATGGGAAGGATCGGCTACATACTTCCTAAGCATCGACACATGGAATATCGGATGCACCTTATCCATGCTAGGAGGAAATGCCAACATGTAGGATACCTCCCCAACCTTGTTGAAGATCTCAAAAGGCCCAATAAATCTTGGAGACAGCTTACCTTTCTTGCCAAACCGTAGAACTCCCTTCATTGGAGAAATCTTTAGAAATACAAGATCTCCAATGGAAAACTGAAGATCCTTTCTCTTAGGATCGACATAACTTTTTTGGCGACTGAAAGTTATCTTCAATCTTTCTCGAATCAATGGAACCTTCTCGGAAGTATACTTTATCAATTCCCACCCTTTAATGTGCTTTTCCCTAACTTCATCCCAACATAAAGGAGATCTACACTTTCTTCCATACAAGGCTTCATAAGGAGACATTTGAATTGTGAAGTGATAGCTGTTATTGTAGGCAAATTCAATCAATGGCAAGTGAGCATCCCAAGCTCCTCCAAAGTCTAGAATGCACAATCTTAGTATGTCTTCTAGAGTTTGGATGGTCCTCTCTGATTGCCCATCTGTTTGTGGATGGAATGCCGTGCTGAAATCAAGCTGAGTACCCAAACTCTCTTGTAATTTCTGCCAAAATCTTGAGGTAAACTGAGTACCTCTATCTGATATGATTGAAACTGGTACTTCATGAAGTCTCACAATTTCATCCACATAAATCTGGACATACTGAGAAACTCCATAGGTCGTCTTGAGGGACAAGTCTAGAAATCCCCCTCAAGCAACTAATTGAGGTACAACATTCATACTCTTCACCCCACTGTCTTGTCTAGAAGAACTCTTAACTTTAGCCTTCTTCTTCTTTTCTCTCTCGGATCTGGCTTCCATTTCTCTGTTTTCAATCATTCTTGCTTTATCCACTAACTTGGAATAAGAATCAAATTCAAGAGCAGCCAAAACTTTAAATAACGGAGCCACCAATCCCCTACGGAACCGCTGAATCCGTGCCGCTTCTGTAGGCACGAGAGCTGGAGCAAACTTACTTAGCTGGCTGAATTTCTTTGCATACTCTGATACAGTCATACCCGGAGTCTGAACCAACCTCTTAAACTCCATAGATTTAGCATCCCTTACACTCTCTGGAAGAAATTCATCAAGGACCATTTCTCTTAATCTCTCACACGACAATTCTTCATTATCTCGAAGCATACCAGATATGCTTCTCTTGAACCAATCTTTCGCTTCAGCCTTCATTAAATAACCTGCAAATTCAACTGCCCTCCTATCCGAAATACTCAAAATCTGGATTTTCTCTTCTATCTCTTCTAGAAAATCTATAGGATCCACCTCACCTTGATACTCTGAAGGCTTGAGCTTCAGGAATTTCTCAAAAGAAACCTCCTCAACCTGAGGTACCACTGCGGGCGGGGGTGGAGGAACTGGAATATCTGGAACTGCTTGAATCGGAGGAGCCTACTGTTGAGTAATAAACTTAGCTAATACCTCATAATTCCTCTGCAGCTGGTCTAACTGCTGCGCCATATGAGCCACATCAACTAGTGGCACAGAAGGAACCTCATCTCCTCTGTTCCCTCCTACTGATCCCTCCTCAGAAGGAAATTTCTGCCTAGGATGGTCTCGACCTCATCCTCTGCTGTGACGCGGAGGCATCACGATACTAATAAGAAGAACAAACACATCAGACTCACTACGCACACTTAATGAAAATATATATCAAAGGAAGACACAATTGGATGAGACATGATCCTATGCTCCGTAGTTTTCTTAATCAACACTTATACTAGTGCTCATGCATCTCTACCTATTTCTATGTTAAGGATTGCAAACCTAGTGCTCTGATACCACCTCTGTCACTCCCCAACTCCAGTGGTGCGACCGTCCTAGGGCAAGGGTAGGCTTAAGGCCACCATAAACCCGTAGAACTCACAAATCATGAAACTTATCATCATTTAAATAAATTATAACATCATATGGTATCATTCAATAATCATGTCCATACATTTAATTAAACAGCAATCATATCTTTTCTATTATCATTTCATAGCTTTCTCTTGTTCCTTAATGTTCAAAAGATGCATCTCATATTACTGAGGAACAAGAGTACCCAAAAGGTAACAATCATACATCAAAATATACTAATATCCTCGAACGACTAACTACGGAGCTCTAGAGTATACTCTTATTACATATCGTGTCACAACACCATTAAATAAATTTACAAAATATCTCAAAAGTGATTACAATGAAGCTTCTTGGGAGAATGGATCAAGAAGCTGGATCTTCTCTATTAGCTCGTTCTCGAGCTAAGCTATCACCTGAAATCCACAGAAGAGGAGTGAGCCTTCAACTCAGTAAGATATGAACATTACAATTTAAAAAAAAAATCTGAATATCGAATCATGGTCATGAACAAATATTTATACATATGTAAGTATGAAAGAATCACAAGCTTTAATTGAAGGAACATGGGTTCTCATAATACTTGGCTATATTAAATCATATCATAAAACAAATCATGGTTCACATTTAGAACATAAAATGCCCACAAAGAATGGCATTATCAAATCTCATATGATAGAACTGATCTAATGTCATAACATACGTATCGGTAGCCTTGCTACCTTAACGTTCACACATGCTTGGCCAGGTATGCGCCTAAAGCTCATGGCCCCCTCTAGGTGGAACACTGATAAAAACCGTATCAGTTGGGCTCCCAAAGTGTACAATGGACCAATGAATTTACTCTCATTAGGAAGAGTGTTCTATCCATGGTTTATGGGGTTTCAATCTCATAGGAAGCATATTGGTCGCAAGACCATCATCTTATAACATCATTCAAATCGGTTTAATGAACAATAAGCATATGATCTTTATCCAAGAAAATCGATCAAGTCATTTATATTATATATACAAATATATACATATGGATGAACAAATTAAAGAATGCTAGGTAAATTATTTCAAGAGAGAAGAAACAAATAAATGTTCATACTTACCTTATTATAATTTCTTTTGAAATTTCCTTTAGCAATTCCAACTCTTACTCTTCAATTAGTTTGATTTCCTCCTCCTAAGAAATTTTTCCAAAATTACAAAATTAGGATTTTCTCTAATCAATAATATTTATCATGATTTCCTAACAATTAATTATCTTAGAGTCTCTATTCTTAATTCTCAACAATAATGTTATTTATCTCTTTAAGAAAATCTGCATTAAATTTCCGGAGCTACTGCTCATGACAACCTCAACATTCTAATTTCTCTCATATTAATTACCATTAATGACTTCAGATTACTAGCAATAAATTCTGTATACCCAGTATTAATTATCCTCACTCATATACTTAAATAAATCTAAAGAAATTAGCTTGGAAGAAAATTTACCTTATTTTCCTCAACACTGAAATTCCTAGAAAATCTGCTTGAATCTGACAATTTCTGCTTTAATATAGACTAATCTAGAAGTCTATTACATTAATTTAAGTATTAATACCTTAGACAAGAAATGGAAATAATCTAAGCAAAGACTGAAGAAGATCGAAGGAAGAAGAAGGGAAAATCGTGCAGGAAAAATGCTACTGGACGCTGGTTAAATAGTCCACTGGCCAAAAAAATCTCGCTCACCAGCTCGCCTTGCAAATCTTGCCTCAGCAAAGCTACCTCGACTAAGCCAGCTTGCCATTCCCACTTTGCATTCCAAGCTCGCCAAGCTTGATTCGATAATGCCACTTCGCTATCCCAGCTCTTATATGTCACCTCGCATATGCTGCCTCGCCAGACTCTTCTCGCGAGCTCTTCCTCGCATATGCCACCTCGGCAATGCTTCTTTGCCTCTTCGCCTCTTCGCGAACTACCACTTCTCATATTCCCTCTTCGTATAATGCCACCTCGCCTTTCCTCTTCGCCTAAATCTCTTCGCCAAACCTCTTCGCCAAACTCTCTTCGCCAAACCTCCTCGCATATGCTATCTCGTATATGCCTCTTCGCCAATTACGACCTCGTCAATCTCACTTCGCCATTTTTCCACTTCGTATTGCCTGCTCGTAAAATGCCACTTCGCATTTTGCCAGCTCACCACACCAAAACTTCTCTAAGTTAAACCTTTTTTGAATATCTCATACTTAACCAGCTCGCAATTGAGCTACAAATATCCAAACTTACTAATTCTTTCTGCTACTTAAAATCAACATGAAGGGTCACAACATATCCAAATTTCAAATCCTAAAGACTAACACACAGACTATGGTGACTCTCCAAAAGTCACCCAGACTTCTGCCCTAAAACCCAACCAAACAACCCTGAGAAAAACTACTCTCTACTGAGGCATGCTTATCCAAAAATTCTGAGATTCTACATACAATATAAAAACACATAAATGAATATTTTTCATGTTTACACCTTTAGCTAATTATGCCTCAGTCATTCCCAGTAAATTCAAACAGACACTAACTTCTTGCAAAAATATTCAACCAGACCAGCCTTACTCAAATAGATATAACCCACCACTTACACAGAGTTTTGCCAAACCATTTTACAAAATTATATTTAAGACATAAACTCACAACTTTCATGTTTTACACTTTACCAAATTATGTCTTTAAGATCATGCAATTATCATCACAAAATCCTGCAACTGCACTAAGTCAAAAATTCTGGAATTCTCAAACATTCACATTTGACATTAATTAATTCTCCAAACATACAAAATTAATAAAACACTATAAAAATGACAGATATTACATATACAATAAATAAGTTTTTCAATCCATAAATATAAATAATTTGGTGAAATAATTCAATAATAAGTTCTCAATTATTATTCTCTTGTTTTTAAGTTTCCCACCAATTCATATTTATAACCTTTGATTTAATATAGCCGTTTGACTTCATTTAATGTCAAAAAGTGAAGTTGACAGCTTTTCCAACGGTTAGTATTTATTGCTAATTTTTCAGAGTCGTAAGGGCTACTTAAAATGTAGTGGGGGCTACTTAATAAGTTGCAGGCGCTACTTAGCTAATTTTCCAAACTTGAGCTACTGAACCTTTTGAACTTCTCAGTAGCGACTGCGACTAATTGGTAACAGGCGCGAATTCATTTCTTCGTGTCACACCCCGACTCCAGTGGTGCGACGGTCTTAGGGAAAGATAGGCTTAAGAGCACTATAAACCTGTAGAATACTCATATTTTGGATCTCATACATAACATATATCCACATCATACATAGTTATCATCATGTATACTCATTTATGTGAATCATATAATCATCATTCATGCATTTTCATACATGATCATATGATTTCTTTTTGTTCCTTACCGATCAAAAGATATATCCCACATCAATAAGGAACAAGGGCAACTCACAATGTATCAATTTAGACATCAAAATAATATCATCCTCATTATCTAACTACGGAACTCTAGAGTATACTCCTCATACATATAAATACATAATACAAATATATAAACCAAAAGAATTATATAGAGTCTTATTGGAGGAATGAATTAAGAAGCTCTGTCTTCTATGTTAGCTCCCTCTCGAGCTACAGTGTTACCTGAAATCCATAGAAGAGGAGTGAGCCTTCAACTCAGTAAGATACAAATATCCAATGCAATGGTCAAGCCAAAGGAACATGGGTATAGAAGTTTCAAAAGGTTATGCTTACAAGAACATAAGTGCTCATAATTGAATAACACTATCAAATCATATAATAGAACTATTATCATCAAAACGCATCAGTAGCTTTGCTACCTTTTCGTAATAGAATGCATCAGTAGCCTTGCTACCTTATCGTAATAAATATGTTTAGCCGGACACATGTCTAGAGCTCATGGTCCCCTCTAGGTGGAACACTGATAAAACCCTATCAGCTAGGTTCCCAAAGTGTACAATAGACCAATAAATTTACTCTAATTAGGAAGAGCGTTCTATGCATATGCATATCATGGGTCATATAGCTTAGATTTCATAAAGAATCATATTGGTCACAAGACCATTAACATATAAACATGAATTCATTCAAGTTAGCAAATAGATTTCATACGAGCATGGTCCAAAGAAGAACGATCAAGTCATTTACAACGTATAAAGTGATTACATGGAACAAATTATCACTTGTTTGAGATCATCATGGGAATTTCATTTAATAGGTTAACAATACAATGTTTCATAATATGAGAATTATATACATGTACATTAGGAAGGTTTGAACAATCAATTTCAAGGAAACAACATGCATATGCAATGTTTATACTTACGTCAAAGTAAATTATTCTTGTATTTCCCTTAATTAGTTGTACATTTAATAATCTCCTCTATTTCTTTGAGTTCTCCTCTCCTATGTCAAATCTCCAAATACTTACAATTAGGGTTTATACCCAATAATGCTCATACACGGTAAATTCTTATGATTCTAATCATCTTTTAAAATCCTCATATATTTTCTAACATCAATTTAATCACTTATTAGAGAAATGTGGAAGATTGGGATGAATAGCTACTATTCACCCAAAACACTAAATCCATATATATCTGGCTTATAATCC
>CANXYC010897374.1:0-12386 GCA_948193065.1 Aleurites moluccanus | reverse complement strand
TAGTTTGATATACAAATTCATGTATTGAGTTGTTATTGGAGATCCAGAGGGATCATTGATTAAGTATGGATGATTATAAAGTATATTGGAAGTGTTTATTTGCATGTTTACAGCTGGGTACATGAATTGCATGCCATATAGTACAGTTATTTGGGTTCTTCGTGGTACTGGTAGCTTAGGCAACACCCATACCCTAGGATCGTCGCGGCTCCCAGGTTGGGTCGTGACAATTTTTCTCCATCTTCTTCTTCCACCAACCATGGCTGAACCACTCCCTTCCATTATCCACCCATTTTTGTCACAACACGTTTTCAAATCGCGACGGTCCTAGGATGCAGGAAATGCCAATGGCAACCGGCACCTATAGAATCCAGTATCACATGTATAATCTATAATCATCAATTAATTATTCATTTTACTAAATTACTAGTCATTATGTCATTCTGCAATTCTTTCTGTAATCTAGTGCAGTTGGCTGTAATAATCATCATCACATATCATATTAGCATTATATACTATAAAACATCATCATATATATACAGACACATGTTCATATCCTTACTAACCCATACAAACCCCATAGATCAGCTATAACATGAACACTAAAATTACAAAATTCAGAATAATTACATAGATGACAAAAGATGGCAGAAATCCACAGAGAGTCTGAACTTGGGATTTTGCTACCTACTCAGCACCTGAAATGGGTAAACAAGGAAATGGATGAGTATATAAGATACTCAGTGAATCTATATGCATCGCCAATAAATATAATTGGGTAACAGATGGAACAATGATATCATTAGGTCAATATGAATAGTTTACAGAATCAATAATAGATGGTGGTAGAATAGTCAATAAGCATATCATAGGTTCGGTATAATTTGGAAAGACAGATAAAGGGCCAGTACAGTAAGGACTATATGTAAACATACAATCTCTAGTAATATCAATATTAGTAAGCATAAGACTGATAAGGTCTTATGGCCAAGACCATAATCCTTCCTAGCTAGGGCATCAGTAAAACAATGTGCACATTGCCGACAGTATGTACCCACTACCCTGTCGGAGCGGCAACTTTGTCAAGCCATATTAGGGTCAATATAAGAGTGAAACATATCAATAGGCACCATTATGTAACAATGGTATCACAAATGACAATAAGCTCAATATCATTTAAATCAAATAGCAATTGAATCAATGGCATTGCAATATACGGTATACAATCAATGATAATCGATTTGGTAAACAACAAAGGTATGGAACAAAGGTTGGCTAGATAAAAGAAATCGGTAGGCCAATTGGCATGCCAATGTCGCTAGCGACAATGGCATTCAAATGGTAGGCCTATAGAAGAAAATGCAATAGGCCAATGGCAAAATAACTAGGCATTTTATCAAACACTTGGTGGGCAACATTGAATGGGCAAATTGGCTAGGTTTTGGTGCAAGGTTATCAAAGCCCATTCAATCAACAATCAAGCCACATTGTCAACAACACAATAGGCAACAAATATATAATAGTAAAAACAATTAAAAGGATCAAATTGGCATGGAATTCCAAAGGAAAAACAAAGCAAAAATGAAGGGAAAGTGCCAAAGGTTTCGGCCAAAATGGTGCTTCCAACATAGGTTTCCAATTTCAATTCTAATGCAATAGGCATATCAAATGATGCATATAGAACTCACCAAATGCTTCCAATTGCTTTGGAAAATTGATTTCCACCCAAAAGCTTCAAAGGAGGCAATATGCATAATTTGTGTAATCTTTGAGTTCTACACTAAAATAACCACAAAATCATTATCCATTAGCTTCCAATTAACATATTCTAAGCTTAATTAACATTAACTAACACTAATTCAAATAGCTAAAGCAAATAACTTCCATTAGGGTTTGGATTTTAGGGATTTTTATCCAACTGCATCAATTGATGCAATCTAACCTAAAACCCATCTAATTCAAACTTTAAATCATCTAAATAAACAATAAAATCAAACAAAACAATTCCTTAACTCAAATCAAAGTCCTAGCCAAAATCTTCATGAAGGAATTCCTTGATTTCCTTTGTGATTTCAAGTGATTTAATGGTGGAGAATGGAAGAACTAAGAAAGATCTTAAGTTTTCTTGAGAAATTTTGGTTGGAAAAATGAAGAAGAATGGAGGAAGAAGGAAAGGAAGGGTTCAACCACTTGAAGGAAGAAGAAGAAGATGAAAAAAATTTATCTAAGGCATTGCTTTTATATAAAATCATAATGGATAATTACATTTTGGTCCTTAAACTTTTAAGTAATTATACTTTGAATCCAACTTCTTCTGTAATTTATTCTGACAATTTTGTTGGAATTTAGATTTCAAAGTAGGGAATAAAAAGGCTTATTTTTATTTATACTTATTTATAAAAATAGTTTCAAAGTCATTTTGAAACCCATACAGATCAATTTCCACTATGCACTTCGAAGTTCCATTTATTTACAATTTTGCCATCAGTTACTTTTTTAGTGTTCCTAAATATTTTTCACTTCTTTCTTTTTACCAAAATTACACATGCATTTATGTGATCTTTTACCCCTAGTCAGAATCATAAATTCATCTGTTGACCGGACAAATAATTTCTCAGCAGTGTTCCCGACACCGCCTATTTTCGAAAAAGTATTTCATTCACTTTCTAACTGTCTCTAAAATTATTTCTCATCATTTCAATGCCTTTAAACCATATACTGAGAATTGAATCATGCATATACATTATGACTTCCTAGGGTATTATAATTTTTCATGCAATTTCCCAAAGAAAAACCATAGAAAAACCTAAAACAACTTAAGATCATCAAGAATTCACCCAAAACATCAAGAATTCTTCACTTGAAAATTTTGGCCTGCAGCTCCATACAAGGTAACTTGATGTTTTCTTCATCTTTTTAAGTTAATTAGATGATTTAGATGATGAATTAGGTGATTTTAGCAATTGATTGCATCAATTTGTTCAATTTGATGGAAAACCCCAAAACCAAACCCTAGATTAAGATTCTATGATTTATAATGAAGTTAGATAATTTTTAATTGTATTCATTAGAAGCTAAAATGGTGATAGTTTTGGAGTAGAACCAAAGGAAGAACAAAGTTGCCACTTTTGCCTCCTTTGAAGGAAGTTGGTGATTCAAGCTTTATTTTGGCAATTTGAAGACTTAGGTGAGTTTGATATACACAATTTTATATGAATAAAGTGATAAAATAAATTATAGAAACCATTTGTGAAAATCGAATTTTGGCCAAACCATATATGTTATCTGCCTTTGAATTTTTAATTTGATTTTCCTTGGTTTTCCAAGTCTATTTTGATCCATTTTGTATAGTTATTTGTTGCACTTGAATTGCTTATTGAATTACCCATATTGTGAACTTGTTGATTGTTATTTGGGTTTTGTTAAAATTCCACTAAAACCTAACCAAAACATGGCTTGAAAGTTGCACACCAAGTGTTTGCTAAAATGCCTCAATGAATTTTTCGTAGTCCTACCAAGCCAATGCAATAGTGTAGTACCCTAGAAAATGCTATCATAATTGGACAATAACATAATCAGTTATTGGTTTAGGATCATCGAAATAACTAAAGAAAATTTTTGAAACATAGTTATAATGCATTTGAGATACTGTCCCGGAAAACGTCGGTGTTAAATACACTGCCAGGAAAATATTAGTCCAGTTGACAGATGAATTTATGATTCAGACCAGGGGGTAAAGAATCATATATTTATATATGAAATTATGGTGAAAAGAAAGAGGTGAAAAATGTTTAGGAACGTTGAAAATTTAAATAATGGCAAAATCGTAAATAAGTTCAACTTTAGGAGTATAGTGGGAAACCAACTGTCTGAGTTTCAGAATGGCTTTGAAACTATTTTTATAATAAAGTATAGATAAAAAGAAGATATTTCAGTTCCCACTTTGAAATCTAATTCAAAATAGAATTATGAGAATAAATTACAAAAGAAGATGGGGTCAAAGTATGATTATTGAAAAGTTTAAAGACCTAAATATAATTTGCCATTTTAACTTAGTATATAAGCATGCCTTAGAAGAAATTTGCTTCATCTTTCTCTTCTTCTTCTTGGCCGAATTTTCCTCCACCATTCTCCACCAAAAGTTCATGCAAAATCTTAAGAAAAAACAAAAGAAAACTTGAATCAAACCTTTGATTCATTGATTTACAACCTTTGTTTGCTTGGAAAATCAAGAAATTCCAGGATTCTTTGGCTTGTGATTTTTAGCCCAAACTCCATATGAAGTTAAGGAAGTGATTTCTTTAGTTTAAAAGTTGATTCATATGTTTAAGATATTAAATAGGATGGGTATTGTGTTTAATTGCATCAATTGATGCATTTCAAGAGTTTTCCCCAATTTGAAACCCTAGGTTGAAGTTGTTTGATTTGGCTATTTGATTTAATGTTAGTTAATGTTAATTAAGCTTAGAATATGTTAATTGGATGCTAATGGATGAATTATTTATAGTTGGTTTCGTGTAGAAGATCAAGATTTGGAAAGTTGTCATTTTTGCCTACTTTGAGGAAATTAGTGGCAAATCTATTTTGCTATTTATTTGGAGTGTGAGGTGAGTTTAATATGTATCAAATATCATGCCTAATATGTTAAAATGTTGATTGGAAACTTGCTTCAAAATGGCCATGTTGGCCGAACCTACCTAGCCCATTTTTGCCTTGATTTTTGCTTGTTTTTCCTTTGGTTTTTCCATGCCATTTTGATTCCTTAAATTGTGTTTATTATTGGCAAATTGATGTTTGTTGTGTTGCCTACAATGTGAGATGTTTGTTGATAACATGGGCAATGTCAATGTTGCACTATAACCTAGCCAATTTGTCCATTGTATGTTGCACACCAAGTGTTCGATGAAATGCCTAGTTCAAAATCCATAGGCCTACCATTGATTTCTTCCATAGGCCTACCATTTGAATGCCATTGTCGCTAGCGATATTTGAATGCCAATTGATCCAACTTCTTGACTTAATTTGTCTAACTTTTGATTCATCCCAATGTTAATTACTAATTGTAATACTATTGTTTATTGATTCATCTATTGCTAAATTACAGTCTCGTTTGATTAATTCATGAGTTACTGATACTTGATGAGATTGTCATTGTATATTGATATTGATTGACTTGTTCCATATTCTTATTGATTCCTATGAGATTTGATAGAGCTGCTCCTCCGACGGGGTAGCGGGTATATACAGTCGGCAATGTGCGCATTGTATAATGTTACCCTAGCTGGGAAGGGTGAATGGTCCTAACCATAAGACCTGATCAGTCTTATGTTTATTGACATATGATGGATACATGTGATATAAGTTTCATGGTCCTTCATCTGTCTTATCCATGAGATATGTTTTTCATTGTCCTGATTATCGATACTACAGTTATTCACTATATTGTGATTTTGTATTCAGACATTTGTTGAGCATATTACTATTCATTCATTATCTGCCTATTATTTATTGATATTCTAATCTTTACTTTTGGTCGATGCATATTAGGTTCACTGAGTATCTTTTATACTCACCTGTTCATTGTTTCCCCTTTCCAGGTGTAGAGTATGAGGCAGAATCCCGTCTGTTGATATCTCTGTGGATTTCTACTACATTGTGTGACAGTGTAATTATTTCTATAGTTTCTCCATGGGTTGTATAATGGTATAGTTAGATCATGAATATGTATGTATGACATATTATGGAGTTTAATTAATATTATGGCATGAGATGATGGTAGTTACAGTCAATCACATAATAATTACAGACAGATTACATAATGTCAGAATAGAACTTAATTGATTAATTATTTGATAGTAATTGTTATTAGTATGTGATACTGGGTTCTACGGGTGCCGGTCGCTTCTGGCATATCTTGCATCTTAGGATCATCATGTTTCAAAATCGGGACGTGACAGAGGTGGTATCAGAGAATAGGTTATAGATGAATAGTAACTAAGTACGGTATGGATAGAATTAAGTAAACCATGTAGCATAGGAATTCCTGATTCGTCTTTTGTTGTATTCGTTAAGTATGTATAAGTATTCTGCTTTTTTGTTATATACTGAGTACATTATTCTATTTTATGACAGTTGACATAGATGTCCGACAACAAAGACAGGGATACCAAAGAGGCAGAGGTAGCCTCTAATGAATCTCTTGTTAGGGAATTTTCAGAGGGACCGTCCAGATCTCGACGGATGACAGAGGAGACAGAAAGGATTGATGACCCCTGAAGGATGGAGATGATGCAGGGGATGATGGAGTTACATTGGGAATTAGCAAAATTGAGGCAGGAATGACAGAATATGCCGCCACCACCAGCCCTAGCAGCAGCACCAACTCTAGTTGCACTAGCAGTTCCTGCTCTAACTCCTGTGCAGCCAACTGTAGTTCCTGGAGAGCCTACTGTACAGGGAGCCCACAAAATTATTGATGAGGGTGGAGTCACTATGTTTAGCTTTTTGAAGCTTAATCTGCCAAAGTTCAAGGGTGACAGAGGTGATGAGCCAATTGATTTTCATCAACAGGTTGAGAAGGTAGTGAGGAGACTACCTTGTTCAGATGTTAGAGCAATTGAGTTGGTTGGGTTATTGCTGAAAGGGAAAGCCTGGACTTGGTTTTCTTGATGTATAAAGCCTAGATTATATTGTGATCATCCTCCTACTTGGGCAGAGTTCAGATAGGGATTGATTGATGAGTTTTTGACAGAAGGGGTGAAAATAGGAATTTGATCCAGTTTGAATAGCTTGAGCAGGGAAACAAGACAGTTGAGGAGTATGCTGAGGAGTTTATTAGGTTGAGCAGATATGCTACACAGATTGCTCCTACTAAGGCATATTTGTTCAATAGATTTAGGAGGGGTTTGCATGCTTCACTTCATAATACCCTGCTTGCTATAGAGTTTACATCTCTGACAACTATCATTGACAAGCCAATCAGATGGAGCAAAAGTACAAGTCAAAGAGAGCCAAGAGAGATCAGAAAAGGAAGGGAGGACCCAAATCATAGGGTAGAAGAAGGGAGAGCAGATCCCAGCCTAGACAGATTGAGCCATTGCCTAGGTTTGATCAAAGACCTTCGTCTGGTAGTCAGAAGAGGAGGACACAGAGTAGGGGACCTTCAGTGCAATCAACACCTGCTTATTCACAGGGTTCTTCTAAACTGCTACTCAGATGCCCAGTGTGCCTATTTGCAGTTTTTATAGTAGAAGGCAAGGAGGGGAGTGTCGACGACAGACAGGTGCCTGCCTGAAATGTGGGCAGCATGGTAATTTTATTAGCAGATGTCCTTTGTGGGGTGATCAGCCACCTTCAGCATCAATGTCCCAGCCTATTGTTCAAATGAGTCAGAATGTAGCTAGAGAGGCTGCTGATAGGGGCAGAGGCAGAGGTCTGGCACCGAGCAGTAGTCAGGCCCTAACAGGCAGAGGTCAGGGGCGAGTTTTTACAGTATATGCTTAGGAGGCACAAAGATATGATAATGTGGTTATAGGTATGATTCTTATACAAAATGAGATAGCAAATGCATTGTTTGACTCTAGTGCTACGCATTCTTTTGTCTCACCACTGTTTGCACCTAAGTTGAATAAATAGAGATAGTTATTTAGTGTGCCTTTAGAGATAGCCACACCTATGGGGGAGAGTATTGAAATGAATTATTTTTACAAGGTTGTGTGATTGACATTGATGATAATATTCTGCGTGTTGATTTGAAAGAACTGGTTGTGTTAGAGCTTGATGTGATACTTGGTATGGATTGGCTAATGACACATCGTACAGTTATTGATTGTTATGAAAAAATGGTTAAATTCCAGCCTGAGAGGCAACCAGAGTTTGAATTCCAGGGCGATAGACGTGAATCTGGAATCAGTTTTGTTTCTGCTATACAAGCTAGAAGGATGATAGGAAAGGGTTGTTCAACATTGTTGGCTCATGTAATAAATATGCTGAAGACTTCAACAAGGGTTGATCAGATACCAGTAGTCCAAGAATTTCCTAATGTCTTCCCTAATGAATTGCCAGGACTTCCACCAGATAGGGAGATAGAGTTTGAGATTGAGGTGTATTCAGGCACCGATTCGATATCCATTCCTCTGTACAGAATGACACCAGCAAAATTGAAAGAATTAAAGGTGTAATTGTGGGAGTTATTAGATAGAGGGTTTATTAGACCGAACAGTTCCCCGTGGGGTGCTCCAGTGCTATTTGTGAAAAAGAAAGATGACTCTCTAAGGATGTGTATTGACTACAGGCAGCTAACAACTTTCAGGACCCGGTATGGACATTATGAGTTTCTGGTGTTGCCATTCGGGTTGACCAATGTACCGACTGCATTTATGGATCTGATGAACATAGTATTCAAGCCATTCTTGGATAAGTTTGTCATAGTGTTTATAGATGACATTCTTATCTATTCCAGGACTAAGGAGGAGCACTCAGAGCATTTAAGGGTTGTACTACAGACACTTCGAGAGCATCAGCTATATTCTAAGTTGTCTAAATGCCAGTTTTGTTAACTCAAATGTGCTTTCTAGGGCATGTTGTTGGTAAGGATGGTATTAAGGTAGATCCTTAGAAGGTTGAAGTAGTTGCAAATTGGCCTCAGCCTACCAGTGTTTTTGAGATCCGTAGTTTCCTTGGTATGGCAAGATACTACAGACGATTTGTTAAAGATTTTTCCAAAATTGCTGCTCCATTGACTAAGTTGACTCAGAAATAGGAGAGATATCAATGGACAGATGAATGTGAGAGCACTTTTCATACTTTGAAGTCTTGCCTCACAAGTGCTTCAGTGCTAGCATTGCCATCAGAGGATGATAAATTCACAGTGTACTGTGATGCTTCCAAAATTGGATTGGGATGTGTCCTGATGCAGAATAGGAGAGTAATTGCATATGCTTCTCGACAATTAAAGAAGCATGAGATGAATTATCTAACACATGATTTAGAGATGGCAACAGTAGTATATGCACTGAAGATATAGAGACATTATTTGTATGGGTCTAAATGTGAAATATATACTGATCATAAGAGTTTGTAGTACATACTTCAGCAGAAGGATCTGAACCTCCTATAGTGTAGATGGGTTGAATTTCTTAAGGATTATGATTGTGAGATCCTTTACCATCCGGGTAAAGCTAATGTAGTAGCATATGTACTAAGCTAAAAGTCTATAGGCAGCCTAGCTCACATCTCGGTTTCTATAAGACCATTTATCTGTGAGATGAAGGAGTTAGCTGATATGGGTGTAGAGTTGGATTTGGGATCCCAGGATCTAAACTAGGCTCTGATAGCCCAATTTTGGGTTAAGCCACTATTGATTAATGATATTAAGGTGGCACAGGATAGGGATCCATATCTACTGAAGCTAAAAAGAGATGTTCATAATGGCAAGGCATCAGAGTTTATAGTAGAGAATGATATATTGAAGTGTGGGAATCGATTATGTGTACCCGTGTAACACATCAGTCAAACATAAAACCTGAACCATAAAGGGTCAACCTAGGGGGATTTTTTCCATGACTTGAATATTGTGTGTTATTATATATTTATGCATGAATCTGATATGTATGCATGTTATATGATGTATTTCTATGAATAGAGGGGGTTTAAAAGCTGTTAGGAAGAAATCGGATAAATTTGAGTTTTTGGTGAACTGGGGGCAAAATAGTCATTTCACACCCCTTGAGTTTTCATGGAAATTAACATCCTATTTGATGATAAAAAGAATATTAGGACATGAAAATAAATTTATTATAGTCATTTGAATTATTGTTAGAGGATTACACCCGGTAGAAAATAATTCCGAGTAAAGCTACTCAGATAAGTATCAAATTTGAACTACGGGTAGTTTAGTCTTTTCCTATGGATTATGGACTTATATGGTGTATGCAAACCTATAGTATCATTTTAGGCTTACCTAAATCAAACCATTGGATGAAAAGATGAAGAATTGAATGGTTAGTAAGCTAGGTTTCACAATTTTTACCATGGAATCAAAGCATAGGATTACACCATTGATATCAATAGATTTTTCCCACTTGCATCTTCTTCCTTAGCCATTTCACCAATCAAAACTTTCTCTTTCCTCTCCACCAAGTTTCGACCACCATTGTCCAACACCAAAGCTTGTTGCTTTCTTTCATTTTTTGATACAAATCAACTAATTCCATCATTCTAAATACAAATATAGCCTTAGATTCCAAGGAAAAACAAGAAAAAGTGAAAAATTAAAGCTTTGAAGTTTTGGAAGAACTATTTGGAAAGTCAGTGATTTCACCATTCTTTTGGTTTAATTTGTTCTTAAGATATTCTTTGATGTTAATTGGTGACAAAAATATGTTTTGGTTGGAAGAAAAATCAAAAGTTGGAAGAAAACCCTAATAGGAAGAAATATGATTTAAAGATTTTATTTTGATGGAAATTTTATTCAAATGTATTTTATTTGATGCATATGTAATGGATTAATGGTCATTTAATGGAAACAAATCCATTTGATTGATTTTCCATCTTGGCCGAAAGTTGAGGAGCTTAAAGAATGATTTGTACTTTGGTGTTTAATAGGTTTAAATGATGTCATGACCCAATTTTAGACCATGACAATCTTAGGGTACGGGTAATGCCAAGGTGACCAGTACCTCGAAGAACCCATGCTTTTACTTTAACTTAACTTTTACAATCATTACTTAACCTGTGATAATTTTTTTAAAAAACATCATAACATTCTTACAAGAAAACTGGTAGAGTTTCCTTTATAACTCTGACTTAAGATATCCGTAAAACATATAAATTGCACTTTTAAAATAGCATACATCCCCTTTTAACCTCCAGCAGTCAATCACAACTCAATATGCACTTCAATATTTGCATTCATATCTCATATCATATATATATCATATAAAGTTCTCATATCATATATATGTACATCATTAACATATTCATATCATATTTGATTATCATTTGATCATATTTGACACTATACTTTTAGCCAATCCAAGCCCTCTATACATTATATACCAAGGAACTTTTATACATAGGAGTGACTACAAATACATACATTTGTGATCCAAGGCTGAACATGATGTAGCCAATGGATGTCTGCCTCACTGAGGTCCTGAAAACATATAACCACTGAGGGGGTGAGTATAAGATTATACTCAGTGAGTCAATATATATATGAGTATGCAATATTATTCATGACAAGTCACATCTATCTATTAATGATTTGTATATATGAATACTGGTAATAACATGATGAAATACATATCATGAACCATAATGCATATAATATAACAGGAGCCTGTAACATGTCATATCGTATCATATAATACTGAGTTGTTACTTCTCTTCCATCACATATCCCTCCAATCACCCATTTCCAACTACCAACCTGTTATGCATAGAGAATTTACCCCTCTCTAGCAGAGATCATAACATATATTTGTGTACACAGCCGATGGTTTATTTCTGCACCATCGAAGTAGTCCTGTTATAACATATTATATACAGATGTCTCATATAGCATAAACATATCAATATAAGTCTTAAATATGACTTAAATGATGATATATAATATAATAAAGTTCAAAGGAAGCATTTGGCTCAATATCATATTTTTGCCCGCCAACTGGCCCCCCAAATTACGGGTCCGTTTCTCATTTTTCAGACATTTTCTGGTTTGCCTTGAAATCAATATTTACATGGCATTTTCTTTATACCAATAACAAATACATATATATAATAGACAATTGGGCTTGATTTCATATAAAAAAGCCTTTCAGAATGACTTTTATTCAGAATCAAAGTTTATGCCAATTATAGGCATTTCGGTAGCTTTGTTTTAGGTCATATTGGTAAATCTGCACATAAGTGGATCATTAATGGTTTTCAAGCAAGGATATCATTTCATATGCATAAATGCATGACTTATGAATGAATAATGCATCAATCATATATATAGACCCACCTCTTAGCAAAACTCCAATATAGACCTCCAAAAAACTTAGTCAGCCCACGACTCGCCGTCGGCTGCTCTTGCCTGGGAACTTTCTCCTATAATAACCAAATTGCTCTTATACGACTTATACTCATTACTATCCACATAAAAACACATATCATGTCATATTCAAGCATGTTAACACATATAAACATAAAAACACATATCATGTCATATTCAAGCATGTTAACACATATAAACACACATTGACACATGTTATACATCAAAGGCCCTATATCACTCTTTTAACACTTTTCATATCTTTTATGCATCAAATACATTTCTATCACCATATTTCATTCACATTATACATATTCATCATTAAAATGCTAAGTTATGAACTTCCAAA
>CANXYC010897314.1:0-17901 GCA_948193065.1 Aleurites moluccanus | reverse complement strand
TATAAACTATATTTTAAATTTATCAATATATATTTATAAATTATGAGTTAATAAATTATTAACATGAAATTTTTTCATATTTCATGTTTTAAAATTTAAGAATAATTTTAAATTAAAAATATTTTTTAATTTTGTTTTTAGTTGGCCATTTAATTTGTTTTTTTTTTTCATTAGGTTCTTAAATGTACTTACATATAATTACTTTATCTAATTACTTTTCCTTTTTCTTTACTGTTAATTTTTAAATATCCATTTTCACATTTTTCACCTTTATTTTTTAAAATTGAAAAAATATATTTACGAATAATTTTCATATTAATTAAATAAATTAATATATACAAAAATCTTGGAAAAAATATTTAATTATTAAAATAATTAAACTAACAATTCTGCAATTACATGTAATAACTTTTTAATAATTTTTTTTTTTTACTTTTTCTCTGCTATAATTAAAAAGAAATATATATTTAGAATTTAAAAATTTTAAATGCTTATTTCAAATTACTTATAATATCATTTGCTCAATACATAATTTAGAAAATATACAAAATTATATACCTTATTATTTAATTTTTTTATTATATGAATAAATTTAAATCAACTTAATTATATTTCAAAAATTAATCTAATTAGTTGAAATTTTACACGTCATAATAGTTGTATTGAATTAATACTTAAATAAAATATATATTATTTGTTAAGAAAAAAGTTATTTCAAATAAAAATTACTTATCAATAATTTCTATATTAATTATAAAAGTTAATATATAAAAAAATCTTAAAAATTTTAATTGTTTAATATAAATTATTAAAAAAATAATAATTAAATCAGCACCTCATACAATATGCAAACTTACTAAATAAAATAAGAAAAATACTCATCTACACTAGTCTATATATCAATTTAATGAAATAAAAATACATTAAATAAATAAAAGTATTTATATCTTTTCATTAAATAAAAGTAAAAAATAAAAAAATTATATTACTTAAAATATTTTATTATTTATTAATTGACTATATAAAATAAATTCTTATTAATTATTAAAACTTTATATGATTTTTTTTTTAGTATGTAAGTCAGTGCATCTCCCATGTAAGAATGATGTCAATTTAACTTTTTAAATTATTCATTCCAATTGGACTTTTAAATTTTCTTAAACAAAGTTTAATACAAATAATTGAAATCATAGGAAAAAATTGCTCGAATATGTAGTTTCATAATATACAATAATATAAAATCATTTTCATGATCACTTTCTGATGATCAGTGGTGATGTGATATTTGATCCATCCTTATTGTCATATATATGTCTCATTTATCATATTCGCATCATTGTTGTTGACTTAAATAATATATTAGAATTTTTTTTTTTTATGTTTGTTGATATTAAAATAAATATATATATGTCCCATTTTTCATATTGGCATCATTGTTGTTGACTTAAATAATATATTAGATTTTTTTTTAATGTTTGTTGATATTAAAATAAAAAATTAATGTATGTAAGCTTGCATGTTGTAGATTTTACAATACTAAAATCTTATTAAGCATTATAAAATTATGAATTTAAACTCTAATAAAAATTTAATTTAATTTTTTTTCAAAAAAAGACATGATTAAGTAGTGTTTTGTAAAATTGAAATAGTATAAATGATATATTATTAAAATATAAAAATATTTAAAATCTAATAATTTATCATATTCAATATAAATTTTAAATTAAAAATTTTGACTTATCATTTAAAATAAATTTTTAACTTATTAAAATTTTAAAATAAGAGTTACAAAATAATTTAAAGCAAAAAATTTTAATCTTAAATGCTAAATTGAATTATTAAATATCACATAAACAATTTTTGTTCACTCTCATTCGTCTCCTTATAAGCAAAGCTTCTAGGGATGGCAAGGACATGCCAAAAAGATCAAGTAATCACATAATAGGAAAGTGTTATCTTATCATATATTTTACCCACCATTAAAAAATTATTAAGAGGAGAAAAAAAATGAACACTAAAGCCTCTGTTAATCTTTCTACCATAGATTTCTCTAGTTTAGATTTTAATCCAAGCAATAATCCTGAGGAGTGGGAGATTGTAAAATTTCAAGTTCTGAAAGCAGTAGAAGAGTATGGTTGCTTTAAGGCAGTGTCCAACAAAATTTCTTTAGAAATGAGAAAGTCAATTATTGGTGATCTAGAAGAGCTTTTTGCAGTTCCATTGGATACCAAAATGAAAAATATTTCAGAAACACATAATGGTGGTTACATTGGAAAAACACAGTTCACACCTCTACATGAGAGTCTAGGGATCATTGATCCCTGTGCTTTGGAAAAGGTTGAAAGCTTAACCAAAGTCCTATGGCCTGAAGGAAAGCCAAGTTTCAGGTTAATTTGTTACCCTTTTTTACATTATTATTTTTATATATACATGAGATTTAAATTTCTAATTAACATCTTCTATTACAAGACAGAAATTTGAAGATTGAAATAGTAAGTTAATGATTTCAATTTTGTTATATATTTTTTACCCTTTCATTATTTTAACTTTTGGCTATGATTTGAATTACTGTGAAGTGAATATTCAACCATTAAATTATGAGTTAATCACTATTTAATTCTTAAAAAATCACATTAAATATTTATAAGTTAAATAGCAATTCATCCTTTAATTAAAGTAACAACAGCTAATCTAAAAAAAATTAAATAGCCAAACAAAATGAAATATTAAGAACTTGTTAGAGAAATCCCAATTTGTGAATTATTATAGTTTTGATTTATGTGCAACTCTGCTCTGGTTTTGGCAGCAAGAACATACAATCCTACTCAAAGCAAGTAATGGAAATGGAGAAAATAATGAGGAGGATGATATTGGAGAGCTTGGGTCTTGACAAGTACTTGGAAGAACACATAAATTCAACTACTACAGCTCTTAGGGTTATGAAATATGAATTTCCCAACACAAGTGACCAAGCTGAGATTGCATTAGCTGCTCACATTGATCAAGCCATGATTACTATTTTGTATCAAAATCAGGTTGGTGGATTAGAGGTGCAGTCCAAATTCAATGAGGCGGACTGGATCAATGTCGAACTTGAACCAGATAGCTTCATAGTCCTAATTGGAGAAACTTTTCAAGTGAGCTATCATTATTATTATTAATTATTACATAATATTTTATATATAATTTCATAACTTAATGCTGGAGTTGGTTCTGATAACACTAATGGCGCAGGCATGGACAAATGGTCGAATTTATGCTCCGCCTCATAGAGTTAAAATGAGTGGAAACAAAGTGAGGTATTCAGTTGGAACATTTACAGCACCAAAAGCAGGGTATATAGTGAAAGCACCAGAAGAACTTGTAGACCAAAAACACCCTTTGCTCTATAGGCCTTTTGATTTTATGGAAGTTCTTCAACGCTTCCAAGCTGAAAAAAACTTTGAAAACCGTCAAATGGATTATCCCACTATAAAAGATTATTTTGGTATTTGATATTATTATTATAATTCATATTATTAATTCAAGCAACAGCTTCTTGTGCAAATAATGACATTTAAAATTCAATATTTCAGTTTGGTTATTACTTGTTCTCTATTTTTTTTAATGATTTATTTTTTGTTAATTTTCTCTAAAGATCTACTTTTAATCAATTAAGGATAAAATTCATTGTCTTCTAGATATAATTAATTGTCTATAATCATAAAATCAAGAAAACATTCTTTACTAACTTTATACTACTACTCCTCCTCCCAAACTAGAAATTATATATAATCACTGTGATTTCAATTAGAAGTCTTAGTTAAAATGACAAATCAATTGAATATTGACACATGATTATATTTTTTAGTAGAAAACATTAAATTTAATTAAACCAATTAATTAGAGACCTTAGTGGGATATTATATTTACTTTGGTAAATGTGTGCAGAGAATTAATAGCATAACTATTAATTTAATATTTTTTTTGTTTTGAATTTTGCTTCTCTAGGTTTTATTTATCTATTTATATTTTTGCTTTTTAATAAATTTACGTTTCTTTATTTTTTTGATAAAAAATGAAACGTAAGTTCTGTTCATTCTTTATCTCTTGATAATTTTATCAAGAGATAAATTTATAAATTTTATATTTTACATTTTTTTATTGATTAAAGTATAAATTCATATTTTTAGTAAAAATTATAATTTGCAAAAGTTAAAATAAATAAATAAAATAAAATAAAATTTCCTTATACTATACATATATAGTTGTGATTTATAGTACAATATTAAAATAATTAAAATATTATTTTAATTCACTGCATAATAAAAATTATTTAAAAAATATAAATAAATAAATAAAATCCAAAAGCAAAACTTTTAAAATCAAAATCAAAAAGAAAAAAAATATTAAATTAAGATTTATACTATTAATTCTCTACAAATTCTTTTTTTTTTTTTTTTTTTTTTTTTTTGGTGTTAAAACGAGGCAAAAGGTGCCCAGAACAAATAAAAACAACTAGGAGTAAAAAATTCTCCTACACCACCCTATGCTCATGAAATCCATGCTTAAAATTTGTATAATTCCATTTGGTGGTGTATCTAATAAGTGTATACCTAAAGCAAAATTCTCTACACACATTTACCAAAGCAAAGACAAGGTCTCACTAAGGTCTTTAGTTAATTAGTGTATTTAATATAATTAATTAGGTTTGATATTTCTTTTAGATTGGATAAAAATATAGCCATGTATATAAATATTAGTTGAAATCACAGTGATAATATATAATTTCTCCTCCAAACCATTTGGTTTATAAGTAAAATATAAAATATAAAGTAAACCGTTTGGTTTATGATCTATTCCTTTTAATAATAATAATTAAAAATATTAATTACGATATTTCCCAAAATGCCACTAGAACCTATAATTAGATGATATTTTAACATATATAATAAGTATCATAAAAGTTGTCTTTTGACTTAAAAATTTATTAACATTAAACTAGTTATTAAGGTTAGAGAATTTATTTTTATATTAATTATTTATTATATTTTTATATTTAATTAATATAAAAAAAAATTTCATATTATATTTTTAACTGTACCTCAAATGATAATTAAACTAATATATTTTTTTATTAATATCGATTAACACTTATAAATTTATGATATAGACGGAGTCATAAAATTTAAAGTATGAAAAATATTCATATCATACAAAAAGTAATCCAAAAAAATACATAGGAAAAAAAAAATATTTTGAAACTCCAAGTTAAACTTAATTATAGATTCATTTTGATTGAAGTAGATTCCAATGAATTATGACGCTAATGCAATTATTGAATTAATAAAGATCTTTAGAGCAGGAGCATCACAAATTCAGAATAAACACCAACCCGCTATCGAATTACTTGTAAGACAATTAAAAGGTCCATTTCTAAACTAAACCATTATAATTGCAATATAATTTGGACATTATTTTCCCCTTCATTATCATTATCACTTAAAAAATTAAAAGATTGAGAAGAAATTATATGGTCCCCTGGAATATGTGCAACAACTGCCGGATTTTTGGCTGGCTTATTGATTTTATTCTAAATAATGTTATTATCCCAAAAACATTTTAAAAAAAACAGATTCAATGGGCCAAAGTAATCACTCATCAATGCTTATACCAACAAATATTTTTATTTATTCTTAAATATATATTCTCATTTGATATAACAACTTGGTCACAAAAATTCAATTTTATAATTAACCTATAGCAGTGTGGATTGAACATTATAAATTAGTGGGCTAGGACATACAAAAGCTCGACCAAAACACCAAAAAGCAATTTCTTATATCAAAAGTTGATACCCTTAGTTATCAAGAAACAAAAAGGAAAATAATGGGTTCTGAAACTCCTCTAAAGCTTCCAGTCATATCCTTCTCTAATGAAGACCTAAAACCAGGCAGTGAAGAGTGGGAGTCAGTGAAATCTCAAGTTTTTAAAGCATTAGTAGAATATGGTTGCTTTGAGGCCTTCTTCAAAAAGGTTCCAGCAGACCTTAGAAAGGGCATTGTTAGTTCAATAGAAGAGCTTTTTGAGTTACCATTGCAAACCAAAGTTAAAAATGTCTCTAAAAAACCCTTTCATGGTTATGTTGGACAATACCCTCAGGCTCCATTATTTGAAAGTATGGGTATTGATGATGCCAATGTTGCCGAAAATGTGGAGACCTTCACCAATGTCCTTTGGCCTCAACGAAACCCAACTTTTAGGTTTACAACTTCCTCTCTGTTTTCCTTTTCCTTTTTTCTATTCTCCACTTTCTTTTTGGTTTTCGTTATTCAAAAGAATTTATATTTGCATTACTGTCTGTTTGACATTAAAATTAGTTTCTTGAAAAAGTACTATTATAGTTAATACTTATAAAAAATAAAACTAAAAACCCAATAGGCCGAAATAATATTGTGAATTACCCAATATATATATATATATATATATATATATTATCAAATTAATGTCAATTATATAATTTATATATCATCAAATTAATGTCAATTATATAATTTTGGAGATTTGAATATGAGATTCTTCATTTTTTACATCCTTAAATGAAGTGAGAAAAATAATCAGATCACACTTGAAAAAATACTTTAAAAATTATTATTTAACTTTTTTGAAACTTTTATAATTATAACATGTGAAATTTATTTAAAAATAATAACACCATTAAAAGAACCGGATACAAAATAGAAAATCTCCATTTATTAAATCATTATCCCATGCATTACATTTTCATAATCTTCTATATAATAATTGTGTATTTTGATTAATTTATTTACTGATAAACTCATTTTGGCAGCAAAAATGTGGTATCATATGCAGCGCAAGTATCTGAATTGGATAAAATAGTAAGGAGGATGATCCTGGAGAGCCTGGGTGTTGATAAATACTTGGAGGAACATATGAACTCTGCAAACTATCTTCTCAGGGTCATGAAATATAAGGGACCCCAAACTACTGATACAAAGCTTGGGCTACATCCTCACACTGATAAAAACATTGTTACCATTTTGTTCCAAAATCAGGTTGATGGTTTAGAGGTCAAAACCAAAAATGGTGAATGGATCAATATCAAACTCTCTCCTGACTCTTTTGTTGTCATGATTGGAGACTCTCTCTTGGTAAGTTGATACCTTCTAATTATAAAAATTTTAAAATAATTAAATAGTATTTTTTTATTGTAATTTTTTAGCCCATAAGGAATTCTAATATATGTATAAAATTAATGGGCTTTCACTTTCAATTATGGGTTTTCTTATAAAAGTGAGTTTCCCATTTTTCTTCACACAATATATTTAAAAATATTAATATTTTTTTCTTCATACAATATATTCTCAAAATTGATTGAATGTATAATCTTGTTATATATCAAAAGAAACATTATACTCTTTATTAATGTAACCCAATGACGGACTAAATGTACATATAAATGAAATGCTGTTTTGTAGGCATGGACAAATGGTAGATTGTACTCTGCATATCACCGTGTGATGATGAGCGGTAATGAAGCAAGGTACTCTGCTGGATTGTTCTCAATTCCAAAAGCTGGCTACATAATAAAAGCTCCAGAAGAGCTAATTGATGAACAACATCCATTGCTTTTTAAGCCCTTTGATCATGTAGAGTTTCTTGGATTCTACTACACAGAGGCTGGTCAGAGAGCTGAATCTGCTCTGAAGACTTATTGTGGTGTGTAACAATTAATATATGAATTTCTAATTTAAATTATATTTAAGAGAAATTATTAAGCAGAACGAAAATATATTATTTTTATTCATATAAAAGTGAATTCATATATATATATATATATATATATGTGTGTGTGTGTGTTTGTGTGATTAAAATGAAAATATACTCGTATAAATTTATTTTTATGTGAGTAAGAATAATATGTTTTCATTTTTACTTAATAATTTATATGTATTTGGATTGTACTCTTTGACTTTAATTCCCATATCCAATAATAAAGACTATTTTCAAGGTTGTCCATCCATAATGAGGTACATGCAACAAAAATAAATATAAAATTTTATTTAATTATATAATTTTGTGTGTCACATCAATTACCTCTATTAATATAATTAACTTAAAAATATATATATTATACAGTGATATGTATAACACTTTTACTGTGGTATATTCCCAGATTGTAAAATTATATCATGGTACCTATGTTAATTAGATATGTTTACTTAAAGTTTATTTGATATTACTATTTGAATTGTTGTTAGAAAAAATATCATATTAAAAATTAATAAAATATTTTTAAATTAATTTCATTTTATCTAATAAAAAAATCAGTTTGAATAACAAGATTTGCACGTGTAATGTACTTGATGCAGTTGCTGAAGGTATGGGCTTGAATAAGTGAATGGGCTAAGGCCTAAAGTACCCCATTTTCCCACGATTGGGCTTGGGAAAATTGAGCCCTTTATGGTAGTTACATTATACAAACAAGTTCACTAGTCCTCACTTGCAGTTAAGATTTAAATTTGTTATAATAAGAAAGGAAAATTACACAAATAAACTGTTTTTTTTTTTGTTTTTTTTTTCAATTTTACAGTTTTTTTTTTATTATTATTTTTGGTATATGTGTAGTATATTTTTTTTTATATTTGATATATATCGTATTTTTGAAAAAATATTTTTAGGTATATAATATTTTTATTTTTTTTTCTAACAATAAAAATAAAATATTTTTTTTTCGATATTTTTAAAAAATTTCCTAATAAGGAATTACATGATTAGTCCTGTAAGAATAAATATTTTCTAAATAATTTTTATATAATTGAAATTTATAAAAGAAAATTATTCATCAAAACTTGACTCTTAAATATTATATTGTTTAATTCAGAAGTACCACAATAGTCCAAGGGAATATATGTAACAATTGGCTGGCTTATTGATTTTATTCTGAATATAAATATTATTCTCCCAAAACACCTAAAAATAATTAATGCATTACTCTAATCACTTATCAATCCATATATTATCTTATATTTATATTTTTTTTTTATATATCGTATCATCTATAAAAATATATGAATTGTTAAAATATTTTTAAAAATAAATAATATAATATATAAATAAATAAATAAAATGTGAGATAAAACACATAAAAAAGACAAATGATTTCATCTATAAATTATGAATAAACCAATACTTTCCTGATGACAATTGAAAGGGAAGCCATTAATTATTGAATAACTCTGGCCTTCACATACATCATATATAGGGTCCATTATTTATTTAATTATTAGGTGTAAATAAAGGCTTTCAATAGCTACTAGTCTTAATTATACATTTATAAATATTATAAGTAACCAAAGGAATATTTAGATTTTAATAAATATATGTCTATTCAATTTGTCTGCAAATGCCACAAGCATTTAATTTCTAAAGCGAAGAATCATTTGGAATGATTCAAATCTCATTCGAAAATTTGAAATGAATGAAAATTTATATTTATATTTTAAGTGAAAAATTACTAAAATTTATTATATTTAAATATTTATTAATTATTTATAAATTTTAAGAAGTATCAAAAATGGTTTATTTTAAACTATTAAGCTATGCAACTTAATTTCTCTCATAATTTTTTCGTTAAATATAAGAGATTTAAAATGAAAAATTGACATAATTTTTATTACACAAAAGATAAAATGCATATGTGTAAATTTGTTCAAACTCTAAAATGCATCCAAATCAAATGAAAAGTATTACGTTTTATAAATATAAATATTCAAGCTTATATTTTGCATGTGAATCTTAAAATATATTCATGACATTTTAATTTATAGTTAACCTATAGTAGTGTGGATTGTACAATGAGCGGAATCTTGTCCCCTGAATTATAATAATTATTTAATGGATATATGAAAAGTAGTCTTAATTTTTCAATTTATCCATTTTAATCTCTCAAAATCATATACAATTACTTAATGGATATATGAAAATTAATTTTTTTATAATTAAATATTTTTATATATAATTGTAATAGTTAAAAAAATTAATTTTTAAAATCGAATCGGTTAAAAAATTGATGAAGACAGAGGGTTAGAGATTTGATCGAGATTGAACCGATTAAACTGAGAAAAAATCGATATACATATATATGTATATATAATTTGATATTTATTATATATATGATAAAAATAAATATAATGCAATTATGGCTAAATCAAGAATTTATATAAAATTATATTTTTTATGGTGTCAAGCCAATTATATATATATATATATATATATATATATATATATATAGTAAGTTATGCACATTCACTTGCTCAAATATCTATTCACGCAATAAGATAACATATAATAGAATTATAATTTGGCGTTTGAAATAAAGTTACTGAAATTTTCTTAATTTTTTTTAATTCAAAACGGTATCCTTTTTATTTGACAAAAACGACGTCATTTTGATAAAAAAATAATTTAAAAAAAATTGACCTGCTAGAAATGAAGAATCGGTCTGGTTCGATCAATTTATTGAATAATTGGCCGATTCACTAATTTTTTAGTCGATTTTTAGGAACGGATAAATGGGATAAATCGGACTAATTCTTGATTTTAATTTTAATTGTTTTTATTAGACCGACTGGTCCGGTCCAGTTTTTACAACCATGGGACATACAAAAGCTCGACCAAAACACAAAAAAGCAATTTCTTCTATCAAAATTTGATACCCTTAATTATCAAGAAACAAAGAGGAAAATAATTGGTTCTCAAACTCCTCTAAAGTTTCCAGTCATAAACTTATCTGGTGAAGACCTAAAACCAAGCAGTGAAGAGTGGGAGTTAGTGAAATCCCAAGTTTTTAAAGCATTGCAAGAATATGGGTTGCTTTGAAGCTTTTTTCTAAAAAGTTCCAAAAGACGTTAGAAAGCGCATTGTTAGTTCCATAGAAGAGCTTTTTGAGTTGACATTGCAAACCAAAGTTGAAAATGTCTCTAAAACCCCTTTCATGGTTTCGTTGGACAATACCCTCAAATTCCATTATTTGAAAGCATGGGCATTGATGATGCTAATGTTGCTGAAAATGTGGAGATGATGACCAATGTCCTTTGGCCTCGTGGAAACCCAACTTTTGGGTTTATAAAAGCTGGCTACAAAATAGAAGCTACAGAATAGCTAATTGAGGGTGATTGAAAAAAAAAAAAAACTCATTTTGTGCTGCTTTTGAAGTGGTCATAAAAATATATATTACTCAACGACTTCTTTTTAGCTCACAAAAAAAATTTAAGAGCCACATCAATTAAATTTAATAATTATATTAAAAAAAAAAAGAAAATTAAATGATTACATTAACAAATTTTAAAATTTTTTAAGTTATTTATATTTTTATCTTTTCATTTTTTTTAATTATTTTTTCATTTAAAAATATTTTTTTAATTATTTCCATTAATATTCTTTTAATTATTTTTTATCAAAATGTTCTTTTAATTCTTTTAAGTAAAAATATTCTTCTACTTTAAATTTTACTTAATTTTTATAAATTTAAATAATAAAATTTCTCTAAAAATTCAATCTATAAATCCAAAATATTGATTTTTTTTATTCAAAATATTTTTTAATTTTTAAGTGAAAATATTCTTCTAATTTAAAATTTAAAAAGAAACTGAAAAATTAGTTCATCACATTAAAATTTAAGTAAATTATTTATTAATCTGAATATAAAATTATCTAATAAATTTTTAAATCTTAATCATTAAATTATTGCAACAATTTATAAAATTTTTTGAGATTATTATAACGATATCTTCTAATTTAATAAATTTAAATTAAAAAAATATTGTCAAAAGTCCAAAAATAGTTTGAATAAAAAAAGTAACCAATAATTTTGAATTTGTAGATTGATTTTTAGAAAAAAATTATTATTTGAATTTATGAAAATTAAATAAAATTTAAATTAGAAGAGTATTTTCATTTAAAAAAATTAAAAGACTAGTCTAAATATATATATATATAAAAGTAACTAATGATTTTGAATTCACTTATTAATTTTTAAGAAAAAAATTATTATTTGAATTTATAAAAATTAAATATAATTTAAATTAAATAAACTTTTTCACTTAAATTAATATTTTGATAAAAAAAATAATTAAAAATAATTAGTGAAAATAATTTAAAGAATATTTTGATAAAAAATTAAAAGAATATTTTAAAATGAAAAAATAATAAAAATAATAAAAAAGCAAAAAATATAAATGATCCAAAATCTAAATTTTATTATTTTTTTAAATATAATTATTGATCATCAAAGCTTAACTTATGATATGATTTTTGCTTAGTATATTTAGTCAGCATAAAATAATAATTTGATAATGTACGTTAAATTTCAAGCAAAAATTCTTATAGATGATTTGTCAGTGAAAAAAAATAATATTTTAGATATTCATTTAAAAGAAAAAAAATTATCAATTTGAAAAAAAAAATTAAAATTTGATAATTTTTTTTTCAATTACCTTCTAATTATAAAATTTTTAAAATAATTAAATAGTAACTTTATTGTAATTTTTGGGCCCATAAGTAATCCTAATATTTGTACAAAATTAATGGGTTTTCACTTTTTTTTTTTTTTTTTAAAGAGGGTTTTCACTTTCAATTATGGGCTTATCAAGGTGAGTTTGCTCATTTTCCTTAAATTTTACATCGTAAATATGTGTTAATGGCTTAGTTTAAAGATCGAGTGTCCATTTTATAATAGTTTTAGAATTTAATTTTGTATCCTCTTCTCTATGAAGTGAGAAATTTTTTACTATTTTTAAATTCGTTGTGTATTTAATCAATTTAGGAAAAATTACAGTTATTTTTTTTAAGTAAAAAGATATTGATAAATTTAAAAATATTAAATTTTTTTTTCTTCATACATTATATTCTCAACATTGATTGAATGAATACTCTCAATGTATATATCAAAAGAAACAATATTATACTCTATATTAATAACCCATTGACGGAGTAAATTTATATATAAATGAAATGTTGTTTTGCAGGCACGGACAAATGGTAGACTGTACTCTCCATATCACCGTGTGATGATGAGTGGTAATGAAGCTAGGTACTCTGCTAGATTGTTTTTTATGAGACTATTTACTCCAAATGATTGATGTCCTCTTAAATGTAAGTTAGGAGATGTCTTGAACCTATAAAAATAGTAAACTAGCATGTAAGGATTAAGTCATGACTTGATAATAACTTTTCGATGTTTAAGTCATGTAGAGTTTTTAGACAGAATTAATAGAGTTTTAGTAAACTTAAAAATATGTAGAAGGTGTTTAGAAGAAGAAGAAAGAGAACCCCCATTCAATGAAGTTTACCTCTATTTATATGTGCAGAGATAATTATTGTGATGTGATAAAAACGCCATGTGTCCATTCCTCATTGGACTATTGTAAAGAAAAGTAGTTGTATCAGTTGGTTCAGGGTCATCTTATCTGCTTGCGTTATAAGTTATCTGATTTGTCTGCACCACACTATTTTATGCGAGATATTTCGCATGGTAAATGATGGTCTGCCTATTAGATTTAGGCTGCTACATCTTTTTAAGGCGTGGTAACATGTCAAAAATATTTAATGAAAATAGAGGTGAATGGGGCTGCAAATGAGCCAAGCCATTCACGAGCAGCTTGGTGTTCAGCTCGATAAAAGTTAGTTCGTGTTCGGTTCATTTTATAAACGAGTCAAACTTGAGCCTTACTTTAAGACTCGAGAAATAAACGAGCCGAGCTTGAGCAACGCAAAACTCGGCTCAATCAGACTCGTGAATAGCTCTATTAATAGGCTCGTGAACAAGCTCGTGAACATCTCAATTAAAAAACTCGCGAACAAATTCGTAAGCATGCTCGATTATAATTGGATGATTTTGTATTTATATTTGTTTTAAATATTTTTTTTAGTTTAGAAATGAATATTTGTAAAATAAGCTATAAACGAGTTACAATCAAACTTTAAAATGAAACGAGCTCAAGGTCAATAATAATTCATCAACGAGCCGAGCTCAAACCGAGCTTATAAATAAGTTTTTTGCTGAGCTCAAGCCGAGTTTATGAACAAGCTTTTAACGAGTCGAACTCGAGCTGAGCTCGAACTTCTAGTTAAAACTCGGCACGACTCGGCTCGTTTGCAGCTCTAGAGGTGAACAATGACTTGCGATCCTTTAGTTCGCCCTTAGTCCTTTATCTGAACCCTCTTATTAAGGAGGGGCGAAAATGCCCTCTTCGCCTCTCGTCAAGGTCCTATGCTTAAGTTTGGGAAACATGCCCACAATTTGGGTGAAGCTCCCCTTTGGCGAAGGCTTATCAAGGTCCCGAGTGGGCCTACTCCATAATTAGCTGGATTTATCACTTTGGGTCTGGCCTCTGGGCCTAATTTAATTCCTTATCAGTAGTCCCCTACTCTACAGTGATTGAGGGCTTTAAAAGTCAAAGTGGAGTAATACTCTATTGCAGCATGCTTGTGCCTCTTCTATCTATATAGCGAAGAAATTGTTCGTTATTCGCACCCTGCTATCTACACTAAAACCCCTGGCAAACTTATTATCAGTCCCGCTTTGGTGCTTGCCAAAGGATGCATGTTTGGTGTCAATCCACTAGGCTTGTGGAAGAAGTTTTGCATTCAGTTCCCCCAGGCTCTACTCTAAAGAGTCACATCCTTTCGAAAGGACATTAAGATTGTGATAACTGTCTTTCTGTTTCCAATTTTCAAGGGATAATTAACTGCTCAAGCTATCTTATAATTATTACAGTGATTGCCTTTCAATCAATGCACCTTTTTGGAGGGAGTAACAGTCGTGTCCTTTAAGTTTTCCAAATTCTTCGTTGCACTTTTTTAGGGTATCAAAATTCAATTTCTTTACCTATAAATATCTCTTTAACCAAAATTTTCTTTTCTTCACACTTTCAAAATCTCTCTAACCTTTTTTTTGCATTTTTTTTTCTCTAAATGCCCAAAATTCTTCTTCTTCTCAATTTCTTGTTTTAACTTAACAATTTCAATGGCACCCAAAGCTGGCTCAACTTCCATTTTGATGGAGACTTTGAGAGAGAGGTGGGGTAAAATCAAACCTACTACCACATAAGATGACTGGAGGGCTTTCCTCCCCAACCTAGAACACTTTCCTTTCTGGACCTTGAGGATTCCCGACTAAAGGAGAGAGTCCTGTGCTCTGCTATTGATTCTGGGCTGGAGGAAATCACCAAAGATGAGAGGTCCTTCATTGTTTTTCTCCAAAATTTGAGCAAGATCTGAGGTGGCCACCCACAAACTTCATGATTCAATGCTTTAATCATTTTCGTGTGAACTCAGTAATGCTCCATCCTAACTCCATTGGAGACATGCACTGGTTTAGAATGTTGTGTTTCGCGCTGAACTTGACCCCTATTGCTAGCTTGTTCCAATTCTTCTTCAGGGTGTTAGTGATTGATAGCATTTGGACGACCACAGCCAAATGAGGATGCCACATTTTTATTCACAATAAGTCGAAGCTCTGTGACTGGAAAAGCAAGTTCGCCATAATTGAAACAGTTGGAGAAGGAAGTACAATCGCCTTCAACTGCTTCTTCATAATCCCATAGGCTAGCACCAGTTCTCTCGCTGAGATTCCCAATCTGAGCGATAAAGAGAAAATTGATGCGATGACTCTCATGGATCAGGGGCAAACCTACAGCATCCAGCATTTTGGCACAAGGACTATTTTGAAGGAAATCATAGGTAAGTTTCTCCTTCTCAAGTTAATTCTGCCTTTTTGTCTGTCTTTTCTTGGACTGACATTAGAATATTTTGCAGTGTTTCCAGAGAACAAAGAGCCTTACTAGAAATTCAAGGAGCTGGAAGGGGTAAAGACCCTTAAGGTGGACCTGGAGCGAGAACTCCCCACTATGGATATGGAGAGTGGGCTAGTCAGGCATTGTTTTGAGGCTAAACGTGCTTCGATGGAGGCAATCAAAGCCATTGAACCCACTAAATGCCGAATTAAGAAAAATGTATTAAAGTCCATGGGTCCATATATAAGTGGACTTATAAATGGGCAAATGTTGGAACCCATTTGCATAAAACCAATTGGCTTGTGCTAAGTCCAACACTCACTCACTTATAAGTTCTTTATTTATTTTATCATTATTCGATGTGGGATATTTTTCCCAACACACCTCCTCAAGTGCAACCGGGTTTTGGCTCATGACCTAACATCAACAAGCTGGTTGACACTTGCTCACAAATAGACCGGCTGATATCTTTTCTTCAGCTTCAGTCCGGACTGGCATCATCATCAGTCCAACAACAACAACGGGGCTCGAACATGGATCCCAAGATCTAACCCGTTTGGGTATGAAGCTCTGATACCATATTAAAATCCATAGACCCATATATAAGTGGACTTATAAATGGGCAAGTGTTAGAACCCACTTGCACAAAACCAATTGGCTTGTGCTAAGTCCAACACCCACTCACTTATAAGTTCTTTATTTATTTTATCATTATTCGATGTGGGATATCATTATTCGATGGAGGCAGTCAAAGCCATTGAACCCACTAAATGTCAAATTAAGAAAAATCTTGGTCGCAAGGCTCCTGCTGCCTCTGTGTTCTCCCTAACTGCTCCTGCTCCTGCGAGGCAGGAGAAAGATAAGGGACTTACCGACCCTTATGCTCCGACACCTCTTTGCCCGGATCCACTAGCTCCTCGCTCCCGCGGAGGTCCGATTATCAGGGATTCACCTATACCTTTGGAGGTGGTGGTTCCTGTCACTCTACCCCTCGATGAGCCCTCATCTCCTTCCTCTTCTTCTTGCGAGAGTAATTTTTTGAACCCTTTTATCTTTTTTTATCTTTTTTTTTTACTGATTAATATCTTTTTGTAGGTATTGCTCCTTCTACTTCTCCTGTTGCTGTTGCTCTTACTGGCCATACTAAATCTGTAGGAAATCGAAATCAAAAAAGGGCAGCGGAATAAAATTTTTATTCGATTTCCTCCATGATCCATATGAAGATCCAGATCAAAATGTTACCTTTGGTTGATGATTCGACTATGAAAGAACGATTCTGAGTCAGGAGCAGTAGCTTTTACGCCTTCTGCCTCTACGGTATCCACACGAACGGATCGTTTCTCCTTTGGTTCGTCTCACGAACAAGAAGATAATCTCTAAAACGTTTTGCTAGATTCGTCTAAGAGAATTAGGACTAGGGTTCACTTCCTTTTTCTAAAAACAACAGAAAATTAGTCTCACCTAAAAATAACATCATATGTGTATTTATAAGCATTTAACCCTAGCATTAGGTTAACTAATAAAACCCTAATTCGTCTCATCTGACTTGGGCTCAAATTTTGGGCTTATATTAGTTCTTAGCTAAACAATTTAGCCCAATGCTTATTTAATTTTAATCCATTTTATGAATTAAAATTCCTATTATCGATCTGATCTAAATGTGTGACCCTATAAGTTCCTATAACATTAGCAGTGACATAAAATCATATTTTATGTCACAAGCAGTGAGCGGTGTCTAGCAATACATTAATGCTACCTAAGTCACGAGAATGTCAATGACTCGACATAACCTTTCTTGTGATAAAATTACCAAGTAATTAAATCCTTTTGTTTTAGATGTCTCGATTGAACACGAGTCATGAAATATGTCATACTCGCATAGTTCAATCTTTATATTTTTGATACCTGAGTAGACTCCTAAATCAAATGACATCAATATCACGTATCGACTCATTTGAGTATGGCCATGCATTTTAGGTCTCACTCAATCAAAGGGCCCAAAGACATCACTCCTGTTGTATAGGAGAGACAAATCCTATCTTGATCACTCAACATCCCTCTATATAATTTGTGGCATATCCAATTGCTGTTTTTATAGTACATC
>CANXYC010897276.1:0-10693 GCA_948193065.1 Aleurites moluccanus | reverse complement strand
TACTCTAGAGCTCCGTAGTTAGTCATTAGAGGATGGTAATATTTTGATGTATGAATTGATATCTTGTGGGAAATCTTGTTCCTTAGTGATGTGAGATGCATCTTTTGATCAGTAAGGAACAAGAGAATATTATTATGAAATAATATAGTAAAGAAGGAATTATGAAAATGATATAGCATAATATTATATTGATATGAATGTATATAAGATTCAGGTTATGGGAATTCTACGGGTTTATGGTGGCCTTAAGCCTACCCTTGCCCTATGACCGTCGCACCACTGGAGTTGGGGTGTGACATATATGTATTTATTGAATTGTATTATGGTATTGCATGCATGAGGAGTATACTCTAGAGCTCCGTAGTTAGATACTAAGGATGATATTATTTTGATGTCTAAACTGTTATATTTTGGGGCTGCCCTTATTCCTTAGTGATGTAGGATGTATCTTTTGATCGGGAAGAAACAAGAGGAAATTATATGATGATAAACCTAAATGTATGAATTATGATTACATGGACCATAGAAATGAATATTTGTAATGATATCTATATTTGATATGAATGTGTATTATGAATGAGATTCAAGATATGAGTGTTCTATGGGTTTACGGTGGCCTTAAGCCTACCCTTGCCCTAGAACCGTTGCACCACTGGAGTTGGGGTGTGACAGAGCATAAAAAAAATACCTTTGTGGAGGTGTTCTAACCATATTGTTTTTATTTATTATTAAATTTTGTTAATTACTTATTTGGATGAGATGGAAAATTTGAGAGTGGAGAATGTGTATTTTATTCTTTTCATATGCATTTAATGGTGAATATGGATAGAAAGATTAAGTAGTCTGACGAAAATAAATATAGCGATTTTATCATGAGTTTTTTATAATATAGCGACTCAATTATAATTCAGATCAAATATCAGAGATTAAATTATAATTTATCCTATAATCAATTAATAACCTTTCACTATATAAATTCTAATACTATTATAAAAATATATCTAAAATTATAATTCAAATTACTTTATAGTTATTAAAAAAATAATAAAAATACATATATTTTAAATTATATCACTTTCTGAATAACTATTATTTTAAAACTATCCGTCAAGGTTCCAATCATATTAATGCATGGATCATGTTTGATCATATGATATTTTCAATTTCAATTTTAATTTTAATTTCTAAAATTGTCATGTATAATATAAATTTACTTTCAATCATGATATTAAAAATGAACAGCTTGTAATTTTTATTTAGCGTTACCAGCATTGATAATATCATAAAATTTTATGAAATTACTTTTAAGAACTTTATGCTAAGAAACATTTCATATTTTTTAAAAATATTTAATGTCAAAAATTTTTACAACAGAAAATTGGTTTAACAATATGTTTTAATTTACATTATATAGGAAAATACAGTTTCTTTGCACAAATTTTAAGATATACATTACACAATTTTCTTTTACGAAAACATATATCAAAACTTTGATATTATAATTGTTAAAATGTACATAAAAATCCTTCAAGAAACACAAGTTCTTAGGTTTGCAATATGCAAACTTGGTCTTTTAACTAAAACAATTCAGAATATATTTTCTCATATTTTTTTTAAATAATTCCATGTGAAAATGACCAATTTAATCATAAAAACTTTAATATATTCTTTGTGAGAATAAAGGAAATAATTTCATCGAAATTATTGTACCAATAATATCACGTTAATATTTATATAGTCAATAGAATTATGCAACAATAATATTTATATTTATTGTTAGTGAAAATGAAAGCCCAAACTTGATTGATACATAAACAGTAAAAATACATCACAAATAAGAATTGCATATTTCAACTTTTCGTAAGTCATTATGTCTCTTTCGGTCATACACAAATAATCGATGTAATAATTTATTTAACTAATTTTGATAAAATTATTTTCAAAAATTAATGTTAATACATTATTTTAAAAATAATATTCAATTTATAAGAGATATTTAAAATATTTTATCAAAATATATTAAAAACAAATAGATAATATAAAAGATGAAAAGATGATGGCATAACACATATTTGTTTTCTAAATAATAAAATTAAGGAGAAAGTCTTTATAAATTAAAAAATTAAAATAAATTTAAATTTAATACCATTAAAATAATCTCTACTAGGGATCAAAACTCATAATGTTCTTAAAGTATATTTTTTCAATCATTAACAATCAAAATGGTAAAAATCTATTTTATCAACATAAAATACTTTCTTTATCTCATGAATCATTCAGGAGTTTATATTATTTTTATTATTATCTTTGATATTAAATGACTATTCAATGCCATTTACTGAATAAGTAAAAAACAGAATATGCTTAAAAAAACTCAAAATAAACTAATATTCATTAAAGAATTTAACATCGTTAAGTAAAATATGCAGTAATGCTATAAAATCTCTATATATAACAAAAAATACTCAAATATTTTTTTAAAAAAATTTATACTTTCTTGATAAAATTAACGTTTTATCAATATCTATAAAATAAAAAAATTTAAAAACTAGTCTATAAATAAACTCATTATCCAATCTTTAGTTACATAATCAAATCAAATAAATAATTTCAACAACAATAAATTGATTGTAAGTAATAAATATTTCAATAGATTACACAACATATGAGAATATTATGGGCAATCTAAATACAAGTATAAGTTTTTAACATTATAGCTTTACTCAAATGAGAGTTCAGATGTATCATTATAAATCTCATTTGAGTAGATAATATAATATGCAAATAAATTTTTCCAATACTATAGTCAATACAGAAAACATTGACTCACAATAAATAAAAATTTAGCATCTTTGGATAGATAGACTTTTCAAATCATACATTCTCCCTTATATTAATTTTTTAAATTTTTAAATAATATATAATAATCTCCTTTAGATAAATTACTATATATAATAATTTAGAAAATTTTATCTCATATACATCATATGATAATTTATGTATTAATATAATTATTTGTTACTAATGTAACTCATTTATAACTATGCATTTTTTCTAATATTAATTTTTTAATTTTAAAATAATAAATATGATAATCTCATTTGGATAATTACTATATATGATAATTTAGAAAATTTTATCTCATATACATCATATAAATAAAAATTTACGAATCTTTATAAATGAGTTACATTAATAATAAATAATTATACAAGTACATAAATTATATACTATGTTAAGGTCCATAATATTTAATACTAGCAATATGTCATTGTGATATAAATATTAATTTCACATGCTTCCTGCATGAAATTAGTTAATAAATGACATTAATTTGTATTATCTAAATATCAAAAAAGATTACGAGTCCAATTAATAATATGCATATCAAAACTAAATTTATAGTTTTATATATTTTTAGCAATAATATTAATTGATATGCAACATTAATAGTAAGAACACTATTATATTATATTTCTTAATTATATAGTAACCAAAGAAACTTATGAATTTCTCTTGTCGCTAAATCTCAAATCGGTAGAATCATATGACAGAATTTTTACATGCTCTCACGATTGCCAATTTAATCATCACATGAAAATAATTTTTTATACATAACTAAAAATTTCTTATCAAAACTATTTCATTATTTGCTATCTAGCAACTATTCGACTCTTTACAAAATTATATGAGTGGTAGGAAGGTTACTGCCTCTTTTTCATGGGACAATTAGAAATGTTCCTTCTATTTATTATTTCAAAAATCAAGTATAATTTCATTTCCAAAATGAAATATTAAAGTTAAAATAATAAATAAAGAATTAAGAATTATAAATTAGTACCACTAATTTATACCCATTCACGGGTTCAAATATAATCCATAATAATATTGTTTATTAATTATCAAGTCATTCAAAAAAATTTGAGTATACTTTTCACAAGAAGTATTCATCCGATCAATATTTAAAATATGAAAACAAAATAATGAAACTGCTATGTAGATCAAACTGACCCCACCTCTCAACCTCAAAGTGCTATTGAGACCAACCCTCAACTTGAAAGTTACCCCACCATGAAAAATGAACTTGTTAATAGGAGCAGGGACGAGGGAAGGAGCAGAAGCAGTGGTAGGGGTAGTGGCAAGGGCAAAAGCACAGGTAGAGGTAGTGATAGTGGAAGTGGCAGAGCCAGTGTGAGGGCTGAAATGGGTACAAACAAAGGGAAAGTTGGAGTAAGAAAGAGAAGGGAAAGGGGACATAATGATATTGACATTAGGGCTAGTGATGATGAGTATGTATTTTATGACAGTGATGATAATGAGTGGTTGGAGGAAGGGGGTGAGGTGAGCAGTGAGGAAGATAGTAGTAAGGATGGGGATAGTCGTGATGAGGTGAACAATGAGGAAGAGGAGGATGATCCTTATGATATTTTGAATGAGGATGATGGACTGCGTGATGCAGCATCTGATTTTGAACCTCCTTTAAATAAGCAGCCTAATTCTGAATATGAAATTGATGAAGACAATAATAGGAAAAGGAAAAAACGTAAAGTACAAAAGTACAAAAGCCAATATAGTAATATGTATAATTGGGATAGACATTCAAAAATTACATTTGAAGTGGGACAGATATCTAGTGATATAGAAATATTTAGGAGAGCCTTGAGTGATTATGCTATCAAAGGGGGATATAGGCTAGCTAGATTAAAAAATTCAAGGGAAAGGGTCACTGCTAAATGCACTGGGGAAAATTATAAATGGAGAATATGTATATCAAGGTTGGACGACAATCATACTTTTATGATTAAAATATTGATGAATGAACATGCTTGTATTTCACCCACTTCTACAATAAATTCAAATGCAACAACTAGATGGGTGACAACAAAGTTAATGGAGTTATTGAGTGGTGACCCAAATATAAACTACGAACTAATGAGACAACAACTTACCAATAAGTGGGGGATTGATATGCCTATGTGGCAGTTATATAGGGCTAAGGCTAAAGCAAGAATGTAGTCAAAAGGGATACACCGGGACAACTTTAGGAAACTTAGAAAGTACATGGATTTTGTTTTGCAAACTAATCCTGGTAGTATGGTGAAGTTTGAACCAGTTGAGAAACAAACTCCTGATGACCCTACTAAATTTAAAAGGATTTTTATTTTTGTCATATCCCCCACTTCAGGAGATATGACGGTCCTAGGGTATAGGAAAGTGTAAGGCACCCAAAACCAATAGAACCCCCTATATACGAATTTTATGGAAAAACAATAAGGTTTCCTTTATATTTTCTATTATAATCACGAGACCTACTTGTCCCCCCCTTTAATATAAGTCAAAACTACAAAAAAAAAAAAAAAAACACTTCCAAAGGTTCTTCTTATACCCTCTACTCCATTTTAACAATTCAGTATACAAGCACTTCACTAATTATCAATATAATAGCCACATTCATATAGGTAAATTAAGTTAAGTTCTCACATTTAAGTATACTGAAATTAATTATACAGCTATTACTTTCTGTTGTATATATATACAACTCAGGTACTTTAAACAAAAACCATGGAGCTTCTACCGAGTTCAATACCAAAAGTTGAGGCAATACATAGATAAATGTGGTTCACAACAAAGGAAGACTATAGTTAGAACTGCGTTTATCTATTGATTTTCTAAAAAGAAAAACAACCACTAAAAGAGGTGAGACAAAACTCAGTGAATAACATATATATATATATAACCTTACTTGTGAGGCTTAGTTCTTACAAGGAAGGTTTAAGAATAACAATGTAGCAATAAAATTAGTTATCACAAAGGAATACGATAATATAAATTAGCCATTAGAGTTAGGCACAATAAATATATCAATATGATAGGTGGTTCGTTTAATATGAATATAATGAATAAATAATCAAATTAGGGAATATTGAACACAAGTTTCAAGGTTATACGATATCAATGAATCAATGTAGCAAATTTTAATGAATTAGTATTTTAGTAGTCGTTAGTAATAACTACTGATAAATCTAACAGAGGCTACAGTTTGGTAGCATGTCTATCAATAAAGTCATACGATTGATCAGATCGCATGGCTAGGACCTTACCCCTCTCCTAACTGGTGATGGCAATGTAATCTTGTGTATAAGTCCGATATTATATCTACTCCATCGGATGAGTAGTTCCATTATTGCTAACATTTGAATTTCATATACAATGAATAATGTTTAACAATTGAATTCAAGAGTTTATTCAACAGTACTATCATAAACAAGAAGTTTCAATATCCAAAATAAAGGGTTTGACACTCATTTAGAAGCAATAATGAACAAGGTACAACTAGGATTCATTGTCCATCAATGAGTAATGTGGTAATATTTATAACAAATTAATTTGAATTCAAACACAAGTAAGAGAATATATATATGTTACTCACCTCCAAAATACAAAATGAAGAAGTGACTTCTTCTCCTAGAAAAGATAAAATAGATGATTCGATTCTTCACTCTCCTTTTCCTTTTCTTTCCTTCTTGAAGCTATAACATATATAGAATATATTTTATCACTAAACCAGTATTCAATTACAAAATTCTAAAGTTAATTTTATAAAAACCCTTTGATTCTTAACTTTTAGTTTTAGGCAGCCCTGTTTCTATTATTCATATCTCTCAAGTTTTATCTATTCAATTACTTCAATTATTTTTCTACTTAAACTAGATATTTAAAGTTCTAACATATCTAAAAATTAGATTTTTCTAAGCTCTATACAATTTATAGTGGAATTTTGAAGACACACTTGAAATCTGTAATCTACCCTGCAACTTCTACCCAGACACCCCTCACTATTTTGCTTATAACTCACTTTTTAGATATCCAATTCTTATTTTATTTTCAAAAAATTTTAGCTAAGACACAGGAATATTTTTATGTTTTGAGTTTCCCCTAAATCAGACCTTAAGATTCTTGAAATTTCAATACTCAATAGGGTCTCTCTAACCCGAGTCAGTCTAACTCAGTGATCTATATCTCTTAATACAGTAAGAATTTGATAAAACTTCTTTAAAATAAAATAATCTAGACATACAAATATACAACTTTCTTATTTTAAGAATCTTAAAATTCTAATTCTAAGGACATAAAAACTCAGCCCCAATATTCTGTTAAGTCATAGGAAATTCAGAATTTTTAAGGATTAGCTTCTAATTTAACTTCCTTTCACAAATTAAACCTCTAAATTATCAATTAAACTCACTAAATTGAATTATAAACTGGATATGAATATTACTTCTTAAAGTCTTGAATAAAGTTTTCCTTAAATCTCCAACAATCTTGAAGAAGAGAAGCTTTAAAGTTGAAGGTATGAAAATTGTGGGAGATGGAGAGGTGATTTGAATAAAGATTTGAACAAAATTTTGAGAAATTTTTATGGTAAAATTTTTTATAAGAGAAGAGGAAGAAGAAGAAGATAATAATTTCCTCTAATTAGATTTATTTATAATACTTAATAACCAATTAGATTTTCTAGGAAATGAAAATTTTAAGAAAAAAGAAAAGAAAATTAATTTAGACTTGATTGTGTCTAAGTTATAGATAAAATTAAGCAAATTAATTTTTTTTTTAATGGAAAAGGCTCCACTTGACTGGCATTTTGCTCCCTTTGTTTATTTTTTTTTTATTATTATTGGTCAAAATTTGACTCCATTTCTCCAAAATTACAAAATTGTCATTTTCTTCTTCTTATTCTTGTATCTCTTTTACTTATCTACTAAAGTATTTAGATTTTATTAATTTCAATCAATTTTATTTTTAATTTATTCATTATTCATCCGATTTTAGGTGTGCAAAGAAAAATTGGACAAAAGAATGCTTTAGAATTTATTAAAAATCGAACACCGAAGGGTATTCAAACTTAGGTTTTTCTTTTATGTCTTTTAATTGATTTAACTAATTAGTACTCTTTATAATTCTATTTAATCCTCTAATTATTTTTTTTTCATGCTATTAATCTACCCAACTTACGTTAATCTTAATTAATTCTAAGCAATGCACCTTCTAGAATTTATGAAAAATCACCTACCGATGCTCGCTTCCTGTAACTAGGTTTTAATCGCTTTAAATTTTCAATTAGAGTTATTACAGTTTCGTATAAGGGTGCAATTGATGGGTTTAATGAGGGTTGTAGACCTTTTATTAGTATGGATGGATGCCACTTGAAGGGACCTTTTGGTGGAATTTTGTTGAGTGTTGTTACTTTAGATGGTAACAGAGGGGTGCTATCTTTGGCTGTAACTGTCATTAAACCTGAGTGTATAAATACGTGGAAATTCTTCTTGGAGCTGCCGAAGGATTGTCTTGGAGCATATGACACACCCATTACCTTTATGATAGATAAGCAAAAGGTATGAGCTATACTATTTATTTTTTTGTTATATCAATTATGCATTTACCTTAAAATACTAATGCAATAATTATGTCTTTTAATAAGGTGTGATAGAAGCTGTTGATGTCATATTTAATAAGACAACTCATAGATATTGTGCTAGGCACATCCAAAGCAACATGCAAAAAAAAAAAATCAGGGGTTTAAGCTTAAGAAAAGAATTTTGAATCGTTGCAACAGCATCAAATGAACCTGCATTTTGGGAGATTATAAGGGACATAAAAAAATTGATGAACAAAGGCCCTTTCATGGCTTATGGAAATACCTAGGAAACATTGGTGTCGAATTGCTTATGACTCAATCAGCAAAAATGAACATCAAACTAACAACATGATGGAGTCATTCAACAACTGGATTAACAAGGTGAGGGGATTTCCCATAATTAAGTTACTAGAAGCCTACAGGCATAAATGTATGTTTAGGCTTCAAAAAAGATATGCCAAAGGGTGTTCATGGGAGGGTAAAATAACACCTATAACATTGAAAAGTTTAAATTTGATCATAAGGGAGAGTAGGAAATGCACATTACTTCCTGGAAGAAATAAACAGTTTGAAGTAAAAGATGAGAAGATAAAATTTGCGGTCAGACTTAATGAAAGGGTGTGCACTTGTAAATGGTGGGAGATAAGTGGCATGCCTTGCAAACATGTTGCAAGGTGTGTAGGACACAAAGGGTTGAACATTGAAGATTACTACCATAATTATTTCAGTATTGATAACTATATTCAAGCACACAGTGGGATTATTCACCCAATGTCGAAACATGATTATGAGCCTGATTATGACAGCCAAGCCATTTTGCTTCCTGATATAAAGAAGAGACCTAGAAAAACCTAAGAAAACAGAGTAAGAGAAGAAGGTAAGACAGAGACAGTTAGTAAAAGGAGTGAAACAGTCATGTGTAAAAGGTGTGACAATTTGGGTCACAACAAGAGAACCTGTAGGGCTCCAACATTTGAGCCAGGGGTAAATTTCTAACACTTGCATAAAATACACTTATCTCTATATGAAATGAAATTGTAACCCTGTTTTCTATTATGCATAGCAAACTTCATATGGAAGAACACAAAGTACAAGAGGAGGAAGAAAAGGAAGCAGGCCTGCAATCCAAATAGAGGGACTCCAACTCCAAAAAGTACCACACAGGTGAATAAGATTTTTCAATATGTTTAGGTATTTTATTTTGTTAGTTTTATTACTATGATTTAATGTGAAATTTTTTTACATATTTAGGGTGAATAAGTTTTTTACTTATAGATTTTCTTGAAATTTTTATAGAAATATACTAATTCAATGTTGCTTATCTCAATTCTACCATCAATTTAAGGTGAGGAGCAAGGATTAGGGAGGACTATTGCTTGAGAAATTCGGCCATGGAGGGTGATTTTTGGTAAGTTGTTAGTTTGTTTGATTTGATTATTGTTTTAGTGATTATTTAGGTTGAATCGAATAGGTAATTAGTTTAATTGCATTAGTTTATCCATAATTGAAAGTAATTGCAATTTGAATGTTGAATTTGAAGTTGTAAAGGGTAAGATGTTGAATTAGTGTTAGGAATGTTAAATTCATGTTAGAAATGTTCAATTGGATAGGAATGAACAACTAATTGATGGTTAATTTGATGTGAAATTGTAGATTGAAGGAAGTAGGTTTTCAAAATTTACTCAATTTGGGGATTTTGGTGAATTGGTAGAAATTAGCTATTGCATTGGCAATTGGAAGGTTTAGGTGAGTTTACATTTCATCAAATTACTTGAATTATTGATTGATTTGTTGAATTGAATCCAATTGGCAAAATCCCTAAAGTGGCCGAACCTATTTTGCCCTAAAATACCTTTGTGTTTGTTTGGTTTTTACTTGAGTTTCCTTGCCAAATTAACCCTAATTTAATGTTGTTTAATCTTGCTTTTGATGCCTTTGCGTTATGGAACAATGTACCTTGTTGATGTGTTAAACCGGCAAGCCAATTTTGCTCTGAACCCTAACCTATTGGCTTGTCATTGTATGTTACCTTGTGTTTGATAATTTGCCTAGTTTATTTGTCATTTGGCTTGTGGTTTACATGCCATAGGCCTACCAATTGAATACCATTGTCGTTGGTGATAATGGTATGCCAATTGACCTATTGGTTTCGGCCGCCGAACTCACTTTTGTTCCTTGTTTTATTTTATTATCACATTTGATTTTGTTAATGGTAAATTACCTTTGGCATTATAAATGAGTTTATTGAATATTGATTGATTGATACCAAACCAACTA